>VYZW01039121.1:0-35261 GCA_013401315.1 Balaeniceps rex | reverse complement strand
AGCGTATGCACCTCTGCTATAAAAGGCTCGACATTGCAACCCAGATGCGGCTATCTGCACGAGGAGGGGGTACAAAGCCCACCCACCACCTCTCACCCCCACCCGGCCCCCCCCTGCGGTGCCCAGATCGCCGCCCTGGGCATGGGGTGGGGCTCCACCCCGGCACCCAGCACTGCCCTTTGCTGGGAGGTGCTCTCCAGCCGACAGCAAAGCCTGGTCTTGATTTTATGGCTGCTAGAAGCTCTCATTAGGGTGTGCAAATGAGCCAAATATTTGGCTTCAGTGGCTTGAATGGGTTTTTTTCCTGCTTATCTGCAGGGACTTTTGAAATAAAATGGTTTCTTGAGCAGGTCCCGCTGCTCTGGCAGGTGACAGGCTAAAGGAATCCAAAACAGCCTTTGCTGCCTGTCCTTTACCCAAACTTATTCTGTCTTTTTGCTCTCTCGATCTCCCCAGCTGTGCAGCACTGGCTGGAATATCAGGAAAATGCCCCAAATCCTCAGCCTGACTTGTTTTGATACAAGAAAAACCCCAGGCATGGCACAGCAGTGTTTTCCCTCTTTCTCTCTCCCTCCCACCAGTGCAGCGCTGCTCTGCCCAGCTGGCTATCATTGCGCCTTCCAAGGTTTCTCCTTTTAGGAAAAGAAATCAGGATAAAAGTCTGCCCGTGCTCACCTCTGGGATTCACCACCCCACGAGGGAGCAGGGACCCTCTCCTCAGGCCTGCTGGGATTTTCCAACCTTGCAAATGACCCTAAAGCCCTGGGAAGCGGCTGGGAAGGGGCTGGGGCAGATAGGTGGTGCGTGTGTAAGGGGTGTGCTGGGAGCCGGCCGGCATTCCAGCTCTGCCCAGCTCCTCAGCTATCCCGAAGTGTGGGCGGCAGGGCAGCAGGATGCTCTAAGTGTTGGTGAAGCACAAACTATTCCTGTCCTGCCTCCAAATCAGGGAGCCGCAGGCAGTAAAAGCACTCTCAGCGCCTGCCTTCCCCCGGACCCCAGGTCAGCCCGACCTCCACGCCAGCATTTAATCACTCGCTACAGTGTCATTTTAATCAGAGAGGTATCGTGTTGATGTGGTTCCCTGCTGGAGCATTTCTCAGCATCGACCCCAGGGATAAGGAACAGAATAGAGCTAAAAGGGACCGTTGGGTGGGAAAATAGCAGCATACCCTTGGGAATGACAGTTTAAATATCCATTCAGTGCCATGTGGTTATACAGCTGTTTACAGGGACGCACTTCTGGGAGTACAGACCTCTGTCCCGAAGCCATGACCTCTGTAAAGTGGATGAGGTGGAGAGTAGAAAGGCAGTGCTCTGCACACAAGTGCCTCTGGCACGAGGATTTCACCCTCCGACCACCGACCATCACTGTGCTGGAGCGGGGAGTGCGGCACATCTCCCCAAGGCATACAGCCAGCCCACCTGGAACTGGGGGAGAGGTGCTGGCCGCTCTCCATCAGCCAGGGAGAATGGTGCCTTTGTGGGAACAGGATCAGGCCTTTGGGATGGGGAAAGGGTGCCCTCTGGCTCCGTTGGAATTGGTGGCATGTTCTTCTCAAGGTTTCAAAGCACAGCTTTATCCAGCATGGTGGTGCTTCTCATCATCTCCTTAATGTACATCATAACAGCCGCTAATAAAATATAGATACACGTAATGGGCATAATCATGTGTGTAGATGGAAACTGTCCCTCTTCAGAGCAATTATATGCTGAAGAGCAGCGGTGGGGTTTCAGGTAGCCACAAATAGCCATGCAAACAATCGCATTATACAACCAGCCAGCCTCACAGCAGGGGGATTTTAATGGGGACAAAGTCAGGGCTGTTTGCTCGTTAGCAGGAGTTGAGCCGGGTGTGTTTTTGCACTGTGATCCCAGCTGGGTCTCTGACGTGCTTCCATCGGGAAGTGGCACTGAAGGAGAACTCATCGCTTTTTCAGGACACAACAGCCCGGGGCCTGGACTGCCACAACACTGACGTGCTTTGGGCACGTTACAGTCCCTGGATGTCGAAAGGAGCATCTCCCGTTCAACAAGCCAGGCTGTTCCGATCTCCACTGAGGGACCTCAGCAAGTCAGACCCCCTGCAAAATACTGCAAAAGGCAAACTCAAGAAGCATTTTGTGTGCATGACTTTTTTTTGAGAATGAGACTGATTCAGCAGGAGGTCTTGAACATGCAAGACTTCTGCAAAGTGACACACATCAAGCGGCTTCCCTCTCTGTTTAGGGACAATTCCTGGTGTTAGGCTGTTTCGGGAAGCATTGGCCTGTACTCTCTTTGCAGGAGAACATCCTCCCTGCAAGCAAGCTGCTCGTGTGATCTAACCGCCTTACCCACGTCTGCACCAAGATACTGGTGAAAAGCACGACCTGTCCTTCGTTCCTGGGACCCAGCTCGTGCTGGGTGAACCTCTCATGGGGCATCTTTGCACGGGCCTTGTGGGGGTTAAGGGGCAGGTGCTGGGATGCCTGGAGGGTGCCAGGATGCCCACAGGGTGCTGGGATGCCCACAGGGTGCCAGGTGCCTGCAGGGTATTGGGATGCCCACAGAGTGGCCAGGGTGCCTGCAGGATGCCAGGGATGCCCACAGGGTTCTGGGGATACCCACAGGGTGCCGGAGATGTCCGCAGGGTACCAGGGATGCCTGCAGGTTGCCGGATGCCCGCAGGGTGCTGGGATGCCCACAGGGTGCTGGGGATGCCCGCAGGGTGCTGGGATGCCCACAGGGTGCCCGCAGGGTGCCGGTGCCTGCAGGGTACCAGAGATGCCTACAGGGTGCCCGCAGGGTGCCGGTGCCTGCAGGGTACCAGAGATGCCTGCAGGGTGCCCGCAGGGTACCGGGGATGCCCGCAGGGTGCCGGTGCCCGGGCTGCGGCGGGCCTCTGGTGCCACCTCGTGGGCTGCCGCCTCCCGGCGGCTCCCGGCCCGGCGGGAGGGAGAGGCCGGCACGGGGTTGCTGGTCCGGAGAAGCAGCCTCTTTGCTCGGCAGCCCCGGCGCTTGCAGACAGGGTCAGCCGCCGGGCTGGGGCGGCTGGTGGAGCTCCTCGCTCAGAGGCAGGAGAGCTCTCAGCGCCCTCCGCTCTGCTGCACAACTCCTCCGTGGCCAAGCCTGCCAATAGTTTCTTCATTTGCTGCTTCCCAGAGGCACACATGGTCCTGTACCATCCCTACCACTGCTCAGAAGAGCTGGTGCCTTCAGAAAAAGTAGTTTGGAGTAGAGCTTGCCGCTCAGTTCCCGGGGAATGTCTCCAGACCCTCCCGCAGGGACAGGCTAGGAGTTTATCGCCGTTGTGCAGGCAAACAGCTTAGCAGGAATCGCTGTGTCCTGATAGCATCAGGGAACAGAAATACTACTAGGTGACACAGCATATGGCAATCTTTTGTCCCGTCTCGGTGGGCCCGGCAAAGCCCCCGAGGCTGGGTGGGCAGGAGAGAGGGGTGAGAGGGGCCCCGAGCGGTGCCCGGTGCCCTCATCCTGCACAGGATTACCCGGCCCTTCCCTCCTTGCTTGTGCTGCCCGGATCAAACACCTCTGGCCCTCCCCATAAATGGCCTCAGCATGGCGTCACCTTGTATATGTATAACTTTATGCAAGCACAATCCTCCTCCACTCCCTCCTCTCATCCTCTCTGCTGAGACCAAGACCTTACAAATCCCCTGACGGGGTTGGTCCAGGCCCAGCCTTGCTCTGCAGGATTTGGCTTCCCTGTAGGTGGCTTCTGGTCCCCAGCCATCTCCATGGGGTCACCCTGGCTCCCACCAGCAGTGTGCCAGGGCTGGACCACAGGCAGGAGAGCACCCGCAGAGCTGTAAGAAGCAGGATGCCCCAGCAACACCTCACCCAACTGCCATGTCCCAAAGTCAGAGCTGGATCTGAAGTGCCTGGAGGTCTGGGACCGGAGGGTGGGGGCTGCCTCTGCCAGACCCCTTCCCACCTGCCTGGCCCTCTCTTCCCAGAGGAGCCCCTGCAGCCCCCACTGAACCCCATCCTCCTTCTTCCCGGGAACTGTGCTGGGGGTGGCCATGACTGCTGCAAACTACCACAGCCCAGCAGAGAGAAGGAAGGGTGGCTAATCACCGCCAGCGCCTGTGCTCTAGGGAGGGGGTAAACGAGGTCCCTGCCGGTCCCGGTCCCCTGCCTCCTGCTTTTGGCTGAGGTTGCCGTGGCCAAGCAGACATGGGTGAAACTGTCCCCCAAACTGTTTGTACTTTTTCCTCAAAGGCCCACGTAAAGGAGTAACAGGATACACTGGCCTGCAGAGGCATGTGTTGATCTATTGCGGGTCAAAGCATGTTTCCCCGACCATTGCTGGGATCCCAAATAAGCTGTGAAGTAGCATCCCTTCGTCCCTTCCCCAGCTCCCTGTGACCATCTGCGGGGGGAATCAGCCCTGCGCTCTTGCAGAAGAGGCATCAGCTGCACTGACGGGCCAAAAGGAAGATGCCAGAGGAAATCCACATATGTGTATTTTTGCATATTATATATATCAGCATTTCAGAGCACAGAGCAGAACCAGCCCCGCTAGGGTCTATGTGGAGCCTGGGGCTGGGGGCTGGCTGCCCTCCGTAGGAGCCCTGTATTGCTATTTCAAAAGAGCATCAACTCGCAGGCTCCAAAGGCGTCCCAATGCCCCACTCCAGCGGAGAGGCTGGAGGCACGCTGGCTTCACAGGACCTGCTGGAGATTTTGAACTGCTCTTGGCAGCATGGGAGGGGAGCACTGGGCTATAAAAGCAGCAGGTAGCCAGCCTGGCAAGTGCTGAGAATACCGAGTATATGTCCAAAAAGCCACGTCTTGCTGTGAAGTTACAGCAACAACGAGCACTCGCACGCTGCCAGTCTGCAGCAGCTGATGAAAAGGCAGGAGACAAGGGAGAATGAAATCAGAGCCCGTGGCTGACCTTGCAGCGATGCCAAACTGCAGAGCCCTGCTGCCACCCCTGTTATGCCATTGCCAGGAGAAAAGCATCATTCTCTTGTGTATGCAGGTCCCCATGGCTAAGCCAGGGGAAGGTGTAAAACAGGGGTGTAAGCAGGGTGTCCAGCTTGGTCATTACGTGTGTCATTACGTGAGTTTGGGAGAGAAACCTCTGTGATGGTGCCACAGGGGGGAGGACCCTGATGCCACCTGTGTCCTCCGTAACAGCAGACCCTGCCCCTTGAGGCCAAGAGACTGCGAAGGCTGCAGCCACCAAAAGCAGCTGAAGCCCCCTGGGCACCAGGATAACCGGGCACTGCAGTGGGGACAGAGGCGGCCTGCGGCACAGCTGAGATGCCGCTGGGCTGCGTGTGTGTCGCTTCATTGCCAAGCCCTGGCAGGGGGGGGAGATGGGACACGAGTCGTGATTCATCTGCCTCCCACGTGTCACCCCTTGCTGCAAATCCTACCCAGAGATAATTGCCATCTTCCTGAGCGGACACCCCAACGGAGGGACCAGCCTGGCTGCGGGGCTGGCGTGACAGCTTGGGGCTCTTTGAAGATGCTGAGAGCTGCTAAATATGTAAATCTCAGCAGACTGCTGTGGCTCTCATTTTATGGAGTTTTTGACCCTCTGTAGCTGTGTAGGAGCAGGGAGAGACGGACCCAGCTAAACCCACGGAGAGCAGCATCCCTGCTTGACTATTCCAGCCACGGGCCAGCCTCTGCTCTGCTGGGCTCAGTTTTAACGGCTGAGAGTTGCTCTGAAATGCCATTTCTGAAGAGCAGAAAGCTGCTGGGTCGTATTTCTGTTTTGATTCCATGAAAAAAACTGAAAAGAGGGAGATAAGGGTGTAGCCCCAGGTCACTTTGCCCATGGCTGGAAACTAAAGTAGGTCCTGAGCTCCCCTGGAAATGTCTCCGGTGGAGCAAAGCCAGCTCTGCCTCCTACTCCAGGCTTCTTTCAGGGCTGCATCTGGTTCATGATGATAATGATGGTGCCAACATTTTTCAATTATTATTTTTGCTGACCTTCCCAGTCATTTCCTTTCTAGGAGTTCATGCCTGGGATAATCCCCCTTTTATTACACATTTCCTGATGAGGACAAATAGTGCAGGCTTTGCCTATCCAATTTCTTATGCAATAGCTCCCAGCGACCGCGGGCTGTGCGGGGGAGAGATGCTTCATCTTTGGAGCAAGCTCCTTGGGGCAGAAACCTTAGGTCTGGCCCCCCATCCTACAAGAAGCCAGACGGTTCCCCTGAGAAACTCCCCACTGCTCAAGCCCAAGGGATGATCACGCCTGGCATGGCCAGCAGTCTCCCCATCCTCAGCACAAGGAAAGCTCATCCACGCTCGGTAGGGCTGCCTTCAGCTTCCCATGGGCTCCCGATGCCGTCGGAGAGGTCTGGATCAGGCGCAGTACATTGCTCTCCTTTCCTAGCCAAGTTCCCTGCTCTCCGTGCCTGGCCCGCAGCGGGGACTCAGTGCAGAGCAATCAGCTAAATGCTTTATCCCTCTGCAGGCAGTCACGCCAGGGGGGGAAAAAAAAAGCCTGATGGGATCCTTTTGCTGGCCTGTCACCTTAAAGCCTCTCACCTCTCTCTGTCTTTCATCGGGGTTATAAACTTCTTAGGATGTCATCACGTGCTCCATAAATAACAAATATATAAGCAAGGGCTGTGGAGGGTGAGGCAGACAAAGCGGAGGGGAGGTAAAACCCCGGGTCCTCCTCTCCTGCCAGCTGCGAGGCAGCACCACCGGAGCCAGCCGGGCAGAGGAGCGGCGCGGGGTCCCCGTCTGGTAAGCACCCACGTTTCTGTTGCACCCCGGTGGTACTAACAGCCTTGGGGACAGCTGGTGGTCCCGAGGCCACTGCAGCTTGCCAGCCCTAGTATCCCGGGATGTGGGGAATTGCCCCAGAGGGGAGGGAGGTTGGTGCATGGAGCTTAGCTTGCCTGAAAAATGACTTTGGTGGAGGTAAGAGCGTGACTCTCATCACAGCCCCTGTCCCATCCCTACACTTCCAACACACGCTATCAAAACCTGGGTGTAGCAGGGACACTTCTCATTGAAACCCTCCATGTTCGGGGTGTGGGAAGAACTCAAGCTCTTTTGCAAAGAATATTCAGCTTCAAAACTGGGTGAATAACTCCTTACTACCAACTCATCTAAAAATTCAAGCTCCAAATCCAGGCAGACATTCATAACATAATAAAAAGATGCTGTTAGGGGGGTACTGCGGACTTGCCTGTTTATTTACATGTGAGCATCTCTACGGACCAGGCGGATGCTTTGATTTCTGGTGCACAAACACAAGCTGGGGGAAAAATTTACAGAGCGATACAAATGTATTTGGCTCGTCTCAGGCAGGTCTGGTAAGGAGCTAGAGCACAAAATTTAGCCTGGGGTATAAGTGACTTGAACAATATACAGGAGGCTGTGTTGGAGCATGGAAGACAGATATCTCGAGCCAGGGAGAGAGGATTTTCCTCCTCACTCTGGTTCTCACTTACTCTGTGACCTGGGGCGAGTTTCCTTCACCTCTGCAGGTTGGATGTTTCCCAGTCGGATGCAGGGCCCAGGGTTGGCTCTGGGGACGGGCTGGGGAGGGCGGCTGGTTCCTCTGTGCTCTGCAGGCTGTATGTATCCCTGCCCTGCAGAAGACTTTTGCATCTGCATGGAGCTGAGAAGCAAAGCAAAAAGTTCATTTCCAGAAAATAAACACAAATATATCAGCCCTCCAGCTGTATAACCTGGGTTGCCAGAAATGAAGTGCCAGAGGGGGAAAAATACAAGGAGAACAAGCTAAGAAGCATCCTTTCCCCATCACTGACTTCTGCTGCGGGCTGTTGCTGGTTGGGGTCTCAAGAAATTTCTAAAAATAGCTGGAGGGATCTGATTCCCCTTTCCCAGTCATCTCTAACGGGACCTGAGCAGCCACTCACACAAGAGCTCTTGAACCTCTCCCCCCCAGCTCTGTGGATGTCCCCGCAGAGCCTTTCCAGCATTCTGTTCTTCACAGCCTTTGTATGATCTGGGATAACGACTCACTCTTGGGCAGTGACCTGGCTGACAGCGCCTATCGGTGAGCAAACCTCCCGCTCCATAATTCCCAGGGCAGCTGAAATGCCGGCCCTGCCTGAGGACGTACTCAGCCGGCTGCTCTGCCCTGGCATCCCTGCACAGCCATCCCTGGACCTGATCCAGCAGCATCCCCAGAACCTGCCCCAGGCACTCAGCACCGCCCAGGATCAAACCACCATTGCATTTTCTGGGTGCCCAGAGCCTACCCTCTTGCCTGCTCTGGGATTTATCCCGGTGGATGAGCCCCTAATCCAGTTAGCAGGATGAGGCGTTCCAGAAGATCTGATAATAAGCTCTACAAACACTACAAGCCCCCCAGCACCCCGCTCTCCCCTCCAGCTTGGCCACCCCTTTACTTCCCTCATACATTGTTCCCGGGAGCATGAACCACCCATTCCCAGCACCACTTCAGTAAGTCCTTGGTGATAGAACCGGCTTTGGGGATGCTCAATAATCCCCCCGCCAAAGAAACCCCCTCTCCCTGATGGACCCGATCCGTTAGATACATATCCACTGCCAAACCAGCAATTCATTGAAAATAAATCTCAACGACACCCCATCTCACCTCAGACTGGATAAACCAGGCGTTTCAAGCACCCAGCCCTCAGCATTTAAGGATGGAAAATTCCCAGCTTGCGCCAGATCTGCCCTGTGCAATGTTTGTGCTGGTAATGCTTTTGTTTCTATAAATCCTATTAGCTGGAGGCAAGCCTATAATTAGCAGGGAAAGCCAGTACCTCTCAAACAATAATCAAAAATGACCTGGCTTCGCTGCAAATTGCTTGAATATTGGGCTGAGCGGGGACGGATGGATGGATGGCTCCGGAGCAATTCCCGCTATTTCTGCCTGTGGGGTGCCTGTGCTTAGCAAAGTTATTCGGTCAGTTTATGGTTCTCTCTGGATTTATTAACTTGGTTTGCTCGCACATGAAACCAGAGGCAGCCTGAAGCTACAGGCTCTGATGCAGGTTGAGAGATTTGGCCGGGCTGTGCAGGACGGGTGCTGCTGGATGAGCTCGGAGGCTGATGACCCTCCTGGGGGAACTGAGGGGTCTGAGGTCCCATGTCACGGGTGGCATGTCCGGGGGGGAGCTTTGCCCAGTGGGACCATGCTGCCTGAAGCTCCTGGGGCAGGGGACAAAGCCTGGGGGCACCTCACCCAGGCAGGATGCCCAAGGCTTGCGGCCGCAGGCACCCACTCGTCCTGCCACAGACCCATCCCAGCTCCGTCTGTGAGTGTGGACGTGACCTAAGAGCCCAACAAGGGCTGAGCTGTGTCACTTCCCCGCTGAGCGAGCTGGACAAGGGACTAAATCCCAGGAGCTCAGGCTGTCTCTGGGAGGCAGCTCTGGCTGCCTGACATGTCTGTGCCAGGGCACCGCAGTGTGTGCATGGTGGCCCGGCACTGACCTCTTGCTCGCATACAGCCGTGCAGCACCACAAATGTGAGTGAGTTGCAGGAGCATTCACCCAGAGAGGCTTATTTGGTAGCCTCTTGGCTTCCTGCAGCCACATCCCACCCTGCCTGTCCCCAGGGCAGCGGCTGGACTTGCCCCAGGGCTCTCCTGCCCATCCCGCTGCCTGGCTTTGCCGTGGGTTGGGAGATGTTGGGCAGGATGCTCAGCCCCACGCCTGCTCCCCCTGCTCCAGCTCTAACAGCCCCTGTCCCTGCTCTGCCCCACTGCTTGGGCCCCCCGGCTGGTCACTGGGCTTTTGTCCCCCTGGTCCCTGGGTTTGCTATAAGCACCGTCCCCAGCTCACAGTGACAGCAAACTGGTAATGGGGTCACTGTGGGAAGGTATTTGCTCTCTGTCTATATATAAACACATATGTATAGGAAAAGGGTGGCAAGCAGCCTAATCCTGTGCATGATCAACAGGTATTTTCGGCAGCTAAGAGTGCTGGAGGAGATTGGCTGAAATAAAGGGTGCCGTGCCGCCGCCGGGAGCTGGCAGAGGCTGCCCCGAGCAGAGGGAGCGGTGGGAAGCAGGGCAGGAGGAGGAGGAGGATGTCAGTGCTCAGCGCATTGCCTTTCCTGAAGCCCGTTCACTTGAGGTCCCTCCGAAGCTCGCCCGGGGGCCAGCGCCGCCACACGCTGCCCGCCAGCGAGTTTCGCTGCCTCAGCCCTGAGGATGCCGTCAGCGTGTTCGAGATTGAGCGGGAAGGTAAGGGGCTGCCCCAGGGAGGTCCTGCCTGGTGGCGCCGGCTGGAGATGCCCCGTCCCTTCCCTCCACCGGCCCCTCACGCTCCTTGGGGGCACACCGTGGTGGGAAAACCCCCATGCATGCCCTTGTGGGTGATGAGGGAGGGAGCCAGTGGCCGTGACTTGTGGCCAGGCCACCATGGGCTCCCTAACGAGGTGGAGGAGGCTGTGATTAAGGAGGTGGAGAACCATGGCCCCCAGCTCACCCAGCTGCCCGGGTGGGGATGGTGGGAGGCGATCCCGGAGCAGGACCAGGCAAGCGGGGAGCAGCTCTCCCAAAACAGCCCTGCCAGAGGCGCGTGGAGAGAAGAGGGGGAAGGTGGGAGGAAGAACACCATGCTCAGCCTCCTATTGCACAGGGGCACTTTGAGATGCACCCCCAGCAACCTGCCCCCTCCCTTCCATCCCGGGCACCCCCAGCTCCCCTCACTCAGACTCACCCGGCCCATTTCTCCCTCCTCTCCAAAGGGCTTGCCTTTTGGGGCGATGCCAGGAGGGAGGGTTCACCTCAGCACCCGCTGCGGTCGCCCTGGAATCAGCAACGAGAGTGGGCAGCCAGTCCCTGGGCCGTGGGGCTGCCTCTGGAGGAGCAGAGCTGCTCCCTGGAGCCGTCCTGCCCCTTAGAGCTCCTTCAGACCAAGCAGGCAGCAGGACACATGCCATCTCTCCCCATCACATCCTGCTTTCCCCCACCTATATCAGTGCCGGGGGGGTTGTCTGGGTCCCCCTCGCTGTGCTCACCGCCATCCCCCTCCAGCCTTTATATCCGTCTCTGGGGACTGTCCCCTCCACCTGGACGAGATCCGCCACTTTCTGAACCTGTGCCCGGAGCTCTCCCTTGGCTGGTTTGAGGAAGGGCGGCTCGTGGCGTTCATCATCGGCTCCCTCTGGGACCAGGACAGGCTCAGCCAGGTAAGAGCTGGACCCCGTTCTTCCCCACTTATGTGCTGGGACACGCACTGCCCGAGCCTGGGGACAAGGAGGAGCTCCCCAGGGCCCTGAGGCTACTCACCAATCCCCCAAGACTAATTGCCACAGGGCTGCTCTGGTGGAAATGAACTTTCTTGTTAATTAATTTTACTGACGCTGTTAAAAAAAAAAATGCTCAGTAATTCCCCGCAATATTCATTTTAAAATGAAAAAGCCTGCAGGGATGATTGGGGGAGGTGAAGGGGGATGGCACCAGGACCCTTCTCCCTTTGGGAGACGACGTGGACCCTGGTTCACTGGGGTGGAGAACCAAGATACGTGCAGGATGGGACCCCCCAGCCACACTAACCCCCGCTCCCCCCTCGGCAGGCGGCGCTGACCCTGCACAAGCCGCGGGGCACAGCGGTGCACATCCACGTGCTGGCCGTGCACCGCACCTTCCGGCAGCAGGGCAAGGGCTCCATCCTCATGTGGCGGTACCTGCAGTACCTGCGGTGCCTGCCCTTCGCCCGGCGCGCCCTGCTCATGTGTGAAGATTTCCTCGTGCCCTTCTACCAGAAGTGTGGTTTCGAGCCGCTGGGTCCCTGCGAGGTGACGGTGGGGGAGCTGGCCTTCATCGAGATGCAGCATCCCGTGCGGGGACATGCCTTCATGCGCAGGAACAGCGGCTGCTGAGCCCCCTCTGGTCCAGCCCTGCCGGGGGGCTGGAGAGAGGCTGCAGGGGGGGATAAAAGGCTGCGACCCCTCTCCATCCCCGTCATGGCTATACACCTTCCCCGGCTGGCCCTGACTACAGCTGCTCCCTCTGCCACTTCTGCCTTCCAGCCAGGAGATCCGCCTGGTCCCATCCCAGCCCCACAGGGCTGGGGACAAAAATCTCCCACCTGGCCCTGCTAGAAGCACCGACCCCCCGGTCTCTGCTTTAGCCGGGGCTGTGCCGGCAAGTCTGGGTGGGCTGCAGGGCCACGTGCCCCAGGGGATGGAAAGGCATTGCCCTAGGAGCAGCTGGGGGGCTCTGCTGACTCAAGGGCACTCACAGCCACGTTTTGCCGAGACGCCCAGCAGAGCCCATACATAGACATGCCCCAGCCCTGCACCCCCTCCCACCACCACCACCAGTGAAGCCCACCATGGCCAAGCCCCCCCTGAGCAGCCCCCAGACCAGGCATGGGTCCCAGCAGCCGCCCCGCTGCCCGCAGACCCCCTCAGACCCCTTGGAGTGCACCCCCAGCCCACAGCCACATGTTGCAGAGGCTCCCTGGGGGGCCAGTCCAAATCAGTCCGCCCCCCCGACCCACGACTGGCCCAGGACAAACCCTCTGCAAACACCTCAGGCTGTTGTGAAGCAGCAAATAAAGATGTGGCGGCGGTTTTCTACGCAGTCTGTGTGTGTTCCTGCCCTGCTCCAACCATCACCTCGCCGCGACAGCCGGAGGGAGGGTACCAGCTGGCACAACCAGAGCCATCCAACAGCCCTTGGGGCATCTCAGCTTTGGGGGAGATGAGGCAAATCCGGCCCCGCATCTTTTGATGAAGGGTGGGATACAGGCAGGGGTAGCTCTGCCCTTGGGCAGGGTCAGGAGGCACCATGGGTTTTTTTGCTCCAGGCATTTGGTTTCCCCTTCTGCTCGAGACCCTCCAAACCCTGTCCCCCTCCCAGGGAGGGGTTTGAGGGGTACCAGGGGACAGCGCAGCCCTGCACATCAGGGCACCGGCCCCAGGCACTCCCATCTCTGCCTCTCTCCCTGCCACACCAACCATCACCAAAACAACCAGAACCCCCTAAAAGTGCCACATCCCCATGCCCAAGAAGAGGGAGAAGAGGCCTTGTGCGTCTCATTAAATACAGGTAGAAATTTATTAAGGGGGAAAAAACCCACAGCTTTTAAAAAAATGTATCAAAAAGAGACAAATGAGGTGAAGTGTCTTCCTTTGGCTGGAGCAGCACCAGAGGGACAGAGCAGGGCTGAAAACTGGCCTGTGGCGCAGGGAGGGAGGCAGGGAGGGAGGCAGGGAGGGAGGCAGGTGCCACAGAGCTCCTGGGGTCACCTGGAGACGGTTGTGGACAGAGGGAGCTGAGCTCCCAGCCCTTGAATACTCATTCCAGGACATCCCAGCTGGGGGATTCCCACCTTTCCCCATTTAACAGTGCTGAGACCCACCAGCACCAAAGCAATAATACCAGGGGAGAGAGATCCTGGCACCAGCCTGGGTCCGAACCAGCCCAGCAGAGTCACCAGACCCCAGGAAGGACCTGCCTTCGCACCGAGGCTGGTGGGAGGGAGGAGATGCTGAGGAGCAGCAGCCCAGGGCTGGGGGCAGGCAGGGATGTGCAGCCTCGGGCAGGGAAGGGGGAAGGCGACTGCCCCTGTCTTGTGCTCCTCCGTCTGTCCAGCACTGTTTGAGGTGGGGAGGGCTACCTGGGTCTCTATGGTTTGAAAAAGGGAAAGGGGTAACAGCAGGGACTCGAGGCAGAAGTGAGAGGTGGGAACACCAATGGTTTCCCAAGGGGTCTGTGGGCTTCAGGAGCAGCCACACAAGCCCCCCAGGGGGTTTTTCTCCGTGCCTCCCAGCACAGCACTACAAAGACAGTATGTGCTGCTTCTCCACTTCCAAAAAGGAATTTCACTGAAATAAAGGAAAAAGAAGCCCCTCTGCTCAAAGTCCTGCCTCTCCATCCAGTGAGGAGCCCATGTGGGGAAGCACAAGCCTCCTTCCACGGCCTCAGGGAAGCATCAGATGCGAGAGCAGGACTGAAAAATACCTTTGAAGCTCAGCTCTGAACACCTCGGAGCTGCGGCAGAGGCCCTGGGGAGCCCAAAGCGGGGGAAACCCTCTGCCTAAAGAGCTGCGGATAAAAAAGAGTGCCCCTGCAAAAAAGGGGGTCGTGTTCACAGTATGAGCTGCAGTGCCCGGAGGCACCGAGGTGGGACAGGGCCCCAGGCAGGCAGGGGCACAGGCAGGGGCACAGGCAGAAGACCTCAGCAGCTTCAGCCCCCGGGCCAGGAGCCCAGCCTGGCCACGGACACACCAAAATCCTGCTTCCTTTGGCCCTTTCCCCACGCAGGCAGCAGCCAGGGTCGGTCCCCAAACCAGTTATGGCTTTTCAGGGCCAAGAGGCAGCCCCAAAGGGGTGCGAGGCAGAGTAGGCTCCAGCCCCGCTCCCCACTGCATCCCCAGCTTTAACAGGGGTGAGCCCAAACCCACCACCCCTGAGAATGAAGCCGTGCCCAGGATCTGCCCCATCCTGGAGCGGCCGCTGTCTCCTGCAGGCTGGTGAAGACCCACCCCATGGAAAGCATCACCGCCGGTGCCTCTCCCAGCCCCGTCCCTGCCGGCGGGGTCAGTGCAGGACCTGCTCCAGCTCGTACTTCTCGCAGAACTTGCTGGTGAAGGGCAGGCAGGTGAGATACTCCACCCAGCGCCAGTTCACGGGGTAGACGTAGAGCCAGACCACCAGCGAGGCGAAGAGCCCCACAAAGACCAGCAAGGAGACAATGATCATGGCTCGCTTGCGGTACTTGTCCACCGTGCCAAAGGTGATGTAGGGCAGGAAGGCGAAGGAGAGGAGGAGGCCACTGATGAAGCCAAAGAGGTGAGCGATGTTATCGATCCATGGCAAGAGGCCACAGACAAAGAGGAAGAGGACAATGCCAAAGAGGTTGAGGAAGGCTTTCCAGGGTTTCTCCAGCACTTGCCAGCTCTGGAAGAGCTCCACGAAGAGGCAGGCCAGCAAGCCGAACTGGGACCCAGCGGGGCCCACCTGCAGGGATGGGGGAAGTCACGGCCAGACCCTGCGTACGTCTCCCCAGATATGTCCCACGTCCCCAGGGACTGTCTCCTCCTCCCCTTGCAAAATGCATTTGGCTCCTGCAACGCTCCGAGGGCTGCGCTCCCCCAGTGCAGGGCTCGGGGCTGGGAGCCCTGGCACAGGAGGAAGAGGAGGGGAGCACGCTGTTTTGGCAGAGCTAGCGCTTTCGGTGACTCAGCAGCCAGGCAGCATCACCCCCTCCCAGGCCACAGCCCCCCCCCACCCCAGCCCCATCCTGACACACCGCCAGGGCGGATTAGGGTGCTCGGCGTGATCTCATTTAAAGCCCGGCATGGTTTCACTGCCAGCAGATTAGCCATCTGCCCGCCTGGGGATCCCGCACGCACACCGACACGTGGCGACACGTGACCCACACGGCATGTGCAAACCCCACATGTGGGGCAGACACCCCCCCTCTCCCCCCGCCACGGAGGTGCCAGCCTCCCCCTGCCCCCAGCAAAACCTGCCGGGGGCTGAGAGCTCTGCGCTGACGGCTGCAGCCCCCTCCCCAAACCTCTGCTGGGACAGGGGCGGGGAGGGGCGTCCTTTGGTCCCTGGGGAGCTGGCTGGGCTTGGGGTGATGTCGGCAGAGTCCCCCCAGCCCTCACCTCCGCCCTGTATGGCAGGAAGATGGTGCTGGCCAGATTGCCTGTGATGCCGCTGAGGATGAAAATGATGGAGATGCGATGCCAGCCTGCCAGCTTCTCCAGGTCCCTCAACACCGTCATCTGGAAAGTCACCGACACCAGGCAGTGGATGATGCTGCGGGGAGAGACCCCACGTTAGAGACCCCTGCCCTGCCAGAGCCCCTGCCCAGCCCTCCCACCCCCTGCCCCAGGCCATGAGACATCTTACAAAACACCCTCCACCGATGGCACATGTCGCTGTAGTCTGGGGGTGTCCTCCCCTCTTCTCTCCCAACCCATCGGGCATCACAGACCATCCTAAAGGATACTCCGGTCCCACGTCACCCCCGTCATCCTCTGGGGACATGGGGGCCGCGGCTCACCCGGCATGCAGGAACAGGGACAACCACAGGCGGTAGAACTGGTCGGGGACCTCCGGGTTGAGGAAGGGCAGGAGGCCGCAGACCTCGTCCAGGCAGTGCACCTGCAAAGGCAGGAGGGGTCGGGGGGTGCCGGGGGCTCGGCCCACACCCCAGAGCCACAGGGAGCAATGGATGGGTCACAGGGACACGTGGCTGATGATGCCACATGTCAGTTGTGGGGGGGGACCCTGGGTGCTTTGGGGCACCTGCACGGCCCAGGTGCTGGGGAGGGAGGAACCGAGCATCCCGTGTTCCAGCAGATGCTGAAGGGCGTTCTCCTGCCCGGGATGCGCCTTTTCCCAAGGACACCGGCGCTGCCTGGATGAGGCTGGCTCAAGTCCGACGTTTCCTCCTGCCCCACACCAGCAAGGCGGGCACGCAGCGGCAGCAGGAGTCCAGCTGATAGCTGGGCAAGTCCTTGCTCTTTGCATTCCCCCTGCTCACGCCCATCCCAACCACGATCCAGGGTACTATAAAACCCTTCGGCATCAGCACAGCAATGCGTGACCCGGCTGCTAGCATCGCGTCGCGCGTCCCCGGCCCCGCTCACCTGCGAGCAGAGCGTTGCCTCCTCATGGAAGTAGCCATGCATGAACTCGCAGTACTCCCGCGTCGTGATCTCGCAGCTGGGCAGAGGGCAGGCAGCGGGCTCGCTCGGGGCAGCGCTCGCTCCCCGTTCCCCCGAGCACCCCCCTCCGCTCCCAGCAGCCAGTCCTGCCGCTGCCGTGCTTCCCACCCCCCGAGGCTCCATAACCTCCCTCTCCCCCGGCACAGCTCTGGACACCGACAGGGCAACAACGGGCAGCGGGGCAGAGCGGGGAGCCGAGCCCGGGCCGGGTGCCCCCATCGCTGCGACCCACCTGCCCTTGGTGCCGATGCAGCAGGGCCTGCCCTTGATCTGGCAGTCCATGTGGGGAAAGCCCGTGTGGTTGGTTTTGGTCTCGTAAGTGCAGATCTACAAGCAGGAGGGAGAGGAGCCAAGGTCAGGGGCTGGCCCAGGCTCTCCCCACAGCCCCTGTGCCTGGCTTGTCGCCCGCTGCGCCTCCCATGGAGGCTGCCACCGCCGTGCTGCCCAGCTCGCGGTGGCACCGGGCTCTTACCGGCCACTTGGTGATGTCGTCCGGCCACACGTGGGGTGGGTTGGATGCTGGCTCCTCACACGTCCTGGCAGGAGGAGGTGGGTGGGGGGTCAGGATGGGTCCCCCCCAGCACATCCCTCCCTGCAGACTAGTAACCCCCCTCGGGCACAGACAGCCCCGGGACCTGCCCCCTCCCCTGGCTTGGGAGGGATCCTGCACATTGGTGCCTACAAAACCCCACAGCAGCACCTTCCGCAGGTGAACCCCGCGGCACTCACATCTGTCGGACAACCCCATCGATGCCCCCTCGCAGCATCACCCATCCCAGCGGAGCAGGGCAGGCAGGGGCCTGGGCAAGGCAACGGCGTCACCCATTGCTGCCTACGTTTAGGACAGACCCCACCTGTTTCCTCATCTTTATCACTCTCCTACAGCATGCAAGAGCCCCCCAGCCCCTCGGACAAGAAGATTCAAGGCATCCAAGCTGGAAACGCTTCCCCACGCAGCACCTCTGCCGTGCCCCGCATACAGCCGGGTGACCGCAGCGCCTCTCCCCAGCCGTCACTCTTACCTGGGGTCCTGGTGACACACAGCCCCCGACGTCCGCTTCTCACCCGAGCCCATGGCTGGCGCGTTGCTGCCTGGCCACTTGATGAACGTTGCCAGCGTCTCCTGGGGAGGACGAAGAGATTGAGGATGCGGCAGCGAATGCTCCGCTCTGACCCCACATGCAACCTGCCCTGGTGCTGTGCAGAGCGGAGATGGGTTTCCCCCTTTTCCCCAGGGATCCCCAGCACTTCCCGGTGCGCACAGCGGTGGTGGCACGCACCGAGCAGTCCTGCGGCAGGGTCTGGATGCAGCCTGAGTTATCATTCTGGACACAGCAGCCGGAGCCGCGCTCCCGGTCCCGCTCGCGCTGGATGAGTCGCTCCACCTGCTGATCCTTCCGGATGCAGGGGGAGAACTTGGCTCCAAGGTGGATCAGGTCGATCTGGGAGGGAGATGGAATCCAGGGGATGCTCTGTGGCCCCCCCACACCTCCCCTCCCCCTGCCCCTGAGGAGAGCTCAGCAGGGGCAGGGGGTCCCCACGGGTGATAGCCCTGAGTCTCCATTACCCCAGTGGGGGGACGGTGGGTGGGAAGGGGATGGGGTCTCTCCTGACCATTCCACCGCGATGCCGCAGCTCTGGGAAGCGCTGCCAAGCCCCCAGTTGGGCTGGGACCGGGCAGCAGGTCCCAGAGGGATGGGGGCACCGAGGGCCTGGGGCAGCAGGCTGGGACGAGGGGTTGAGCTCTGCCCCCAGGGAGAGGAGCACCCCAGGGACCCCCCTTGGCTCAGGGCAAGGGGAGCAGAGGCCAGTGGAGGGCAGAGGTCCGGCAGAGCCCTTACCGAGCTGGGCCCAATCCAGAAGTTTTCCTGCTGGATGTACTTGACGCTCTCGTAGACACCCTTGTTCCTCAGCACCTGCAGAGCCAGGCCAGGGTCAGCTCCCACCGAAGGGGCCGGCGGTGTGGGGGTGCAGCCCCCTCTTCCTCCACTCGCAGAGGGCTGAGCAGCCCCCTCATCTGAGGGGAAGGGCTGCTGGGTCCCACCAGCAACGTGGGAGGGAGAGCAGCTCTGCTGCCAGCACACATGCTGCTGCAACACGCCGCTGCTCGTCCAGCACACGCAGACCCCCTGCCCTGGCTGTTAAATGGAGCCTCTCAAAGAGCAGAAGCCAGCAGCACCCCAGGGTGCTCCCAGCCCTAGCAGGGAGCACGACACCATGGGACACTGGTGGTCACGGTCCCCCCAGGAAGATGGATGCCCGCTCTTCTCTCCAGCTTGGGTGCCGGGGCAGCAATGCAGCTGGCTGCAGGTTCCCAGGATTAACCCCAGAGGGAAGATCACCCCTCTGAGGTGTTGAAGGCACCCTCCCAGACACCAGCCTTGCTTTCCTCGGCAGCTAGCTGGTTGCCATTTCAGAGACAGACATGTCCCCGGAGAGCCGGGAGGGGATGGCCCTGGCCAGTAGCTCTTAAACTTACTAACTCTGTCGTCACGTGCTGGGTGAAGCCGATGGGGGCGATGCCGTAGGTGCCGATGACCAGCAAGGTGATGAGGATGTGGACAAAGGTGATCCAGTACGTGAAATATGGTCTGCAGAGAAAGGACCCAAAATCTGAGCAGCTCAGGGATGGTTGGGCAAAGGGACGCTGCAGTCCCCCAGGCCTTGATCCCCAAGCATCGAGGGGGACACACATCTGAGTTACAGCTGGGGAGCCCTGAGGAGCCCTGTGCCCATCCCCGTCCCATCAGTCCCCCCTCACCGGTGGCTGTCGGTGATCTCCAGCTGCGACTGCACGATGCTGCTCAGGCTGCGGCGGTACGTCCTGTTCAGCCACTTCCCCACCACCCCCAGCCCGTAGTAGCGTTTCTTGCGGTCGAAGGCGAAGTGCTTCACTTTGGAAGCGATGCGCCTGCCTCGCCGGGGAGCCGGGCCGGCGCTGGCCAAAGCGAGCTGGACACCCTCCCGCCTGCAGAGAGAGGAGAAGCCCATCACACCTGCTGAAATGGGCCAGCTGAGAAATCCCCCACGTGCAACCCCACGGCCACAACCCAGAGCTGGGGAAGGCCAGAGGATGCCTGGGATGAGGGCTAGGGGCACCTCGTGGCTTCATCCTCCTAGGAGCACGCCAGAAGTGCCCAGTGCCCCACGGCAGGGACGGCTGGGGACATTGTCCTGACTGCGGCAGGGGACCTGGGCAGCCTCAGGGGCAGCAGCCACCGGGAGCTGGTACTCACGGGGTGGGCTGCTCCACCTCGGGGGACACCCTGGCATCCTCCCCCACCGGGTGCATGCGTAAATACGTGGCCGATAGAGGCGGCGACTCGAAGACATCGTCGGGCATGGAGTATGTCTCATCGTGCATGTCCATCTGGAAGGAGGATGCAGACGCGTTCTTGGATGTGAGCAATGGGTGAGAAACCTCCCCCTGACCCAGCGTGCCCATCACCAGGCCAGCCTGGCTCCCCCGGGAGGGGGTGATCCCCATCGACATCCCATTAACTGCACGTCACAGGGTGTGAAACGTGCCCACAATGGTGGCGTCGCTCCCTGCCACCCCCAAGGAGCATCACCAAGACCAGGGCTCTACAGTGCCAGGCACAGCGGCCACCGATGCCCCTGCTCCCAAGCAGGGTGAAGCACCGACATGGGGGTCCCCGTCAGAGCCCCGCTCCACGTCCAACCCCTGTGCAGGGGTACCGGGACCCCTCCCCGCTCCGGCAGCCGGCATGGAACGGCGCTTGCCTTACTGAAGAAGGACGAGTCCAGGGTATCGGCAGCATCCACCATGTCCTCGTCCATGAAGCTGGGGTACATGAAGCTCCTCTTGTTGCTCCTCCGCTTGGGAGCCAGCGGCTCCAGGGCAGAGCGTCCCTTTGGCAGGGGAAGCAAATGAGGGTAAGCAACCAGAAGCCCCCAAGTTTTTGCAGCACCAAGAGTTTCTTGTAGCTTCCCTCTCCAAAGGTGAGTGGCAAGGATTAAATCCCAACCGGCCACAATATCCCCCTGCGTGGGAAGGGCAGGCAGCAGGAGCTGGCAGCAGATGCTGCCTTTAGCTCCTCAGAGCCAGTGTTGGACCATGACCACGTTAGTCAGCATGACAGATGAACTCTGAATCCCATTTGGTCTCAGTCCCACAGACCTGTCCCCAAGGCTTGCCCAGGGCTCCCCAGGGGCTAGAAAGCTGCTGGAGAAGCTTCCTGGCTCCTCAGCAGTGAAACACAAAAGCTGCTTTTTTCTAGGGACGTCCGGTTTTCACCAAAACTTCTCTTTTTAAGCAGAGCTCAGGTTAAAAACCACCAACCGCCCCCCCTCAAACCCACCCTGGAGAGACAGCGATCTCTGTGCAAAGGAAAAAGCCAAGAAGCAAAGATGATGGGCGAAGGACAGAGCTGAAACCTGGGTCAGGAAGAAGACAACGCTCCCCAGGTCCCTAAAGCTTACGCGAAGAAGGGCTGCAGCTGCCTTGAAGCTCATGTGGGCGACGGATTCCCTCTTCCTGTGTGGCAGGCGGCTGTAGCCGGAGCGGATGCTGTTGAAGGATGCCAAGGAGACTACGCCAGGGGTGAGCGGGGGCAGGACGTGGTGGGGGGTGTGGGGATGGTCAGTCTCTTCGGGATGGCGGAAGGGACGGCCCCTGGCCAGAGGGTCCACGATCTGGAGGAGGGAAGAGGTGTCGGTGCTGGGAGAGCAAGGCTGGGAGCCGGACCCCGTGCCCCGAGCTCTACCTTGGGCATCTTGGCGGGCTTGGGCGACTCGGTGCCTTGGAAGGAGGGCACCTCCTGGCTGGGCAGCTCCATGTCGCGGTAGGCAGGCTTCAGCTTGCCGTATCTCATGCTGCAGTGCTGCAAGCTCTTGCGTTGCCACTGCTGGCGCTTCCCCTCCCAGTCGCTGCTGACGCCAAACCATTGCGCCGTGCCCCTGGACACATGACGGGCGCACTTGTCACCCAGCTGGTCCCCCCACCCCAGGTACCGCCATCCCACCCGGGCATCCCCTCCGGCAGGTGATTTGGGTTGGGGTGTCTCAGCTCAGCCCGCAGCAGGGCAAGTTTTGACCTGGCTATGGGTCGGGGAAGGGATGCTGCAGAGCGGGTCGCTGGCCTTTGGGTCCCTCTGGAGAGGTAACTCCATCAAGGCTTGCACCTTGCACGGGACAGTGCATCAGCTCTGGGCTGCAGCAGACATCCAGCTCAAGGTGCTTTTGAAGGTCCTACATAAACGGGACAGAGACATTTTCTCCCAAGGTGCAAAACAACAGTTTGAATTAATACTAAATAATCCTGCTGCAGGATTCTCCCCAGGCAGACACCAGCGAGTCAAAGCAGAGCTGCATGAGACCCTCCGAGGTGTTCCCTTCCAAGCCCCAACTCTCCATCCCAAGTCCTCTGCCAGTACCCACAGTCACAACACCCGGACAGGGACCGAGGGACCCCTCTGGTGACCCAGCCGCTGCCGGAGCCTGCCCTGCCCTCACTCCGCCGCTCCCCGGCCCTCACTTGCGGATGCTCTGGGACAGGGAAGTCTGCCGGCGGAAGCCGGGCTGGCGCTCCGAGCCATCGCATCCCTTCGTGCGGGGCTCCTGCAGGCTCTTGCTCTTTCGGTAGATGGGGACCTTGGAGGGCTGGAAGGCAGAGCAGGTGTTAGGGATGGGATGGCATGGGGGAGTCCCCCAGGGATGGCAGCCCCCCAAGTCCAGCATGGGACGGACGCAGCTCCCCGTCACTCACCTCCTTGCGGGCGCCATCCTCTTCCGCCTCCCGGGGGGGGATGACGATGGAGAGGTTGGGGGGCTTCTTGCTCTGCAGGCGGCTGCTGCTGGAATGGCTGCCCCCGTTCTTGTTGCCAGCTGACATCTCGGGCCAGTGGTGGTCGGCAGGCTGGGAGGGTGCAAGGAGTCAGCGAGGGGAAGAAATATCCCCCCAGCAGCTCGTGCATGGGGAGAGGCTGGGTCCCAGCAGGAGATGGGGCCTCACCAGTGGGATCTCACCAGCCTCAGCCCCCTGTGCCACGGAGACCTCACCACCAACAGCCCAGCTGCCGCACCCCTGAAACCCACACTCCTGTCCCCAGGTTTGGGTGGACAGGAGGGCTTCCATCACCCACTCGCTCCCAGGAGCACCAGTACCACCCCTTCACTTGCTGGGAGCAGAGCGAGCGATTGCAGGAGCGATAGGGTCAGAGCATCCCCATCACCCTGGCATGGGCCCGTGGGACACCCAGGTTTCACACCCCATCAGGATGTGCCTGACCAACTCAGCACGTGCATGGGGAGCCCTGCAAGCCCTGGCCAGGCCCATGGCACACAGCTGTGGCTCTCGGACACGAGGACACTGGCCCCAGCGGTTTGGCACAGCAAGGGAGCCACGGGGGGATTCGCAGGCGCTCCTGGGGGGTCTGCAAAGAGCTCACCTTGCCCATGCAGGGCAGGGTGGGAAGGGAGGGGACGCAGCCAGGCAGGGGACACGCAAAGCCTGAAAACACCCGACTCGCATCCCCACCTGCACCACAGCCCCCACGTGGGGGACGGCTCCTGCTGCAGTGAGAGGCGCTGGGGCAGTCTGTGCCACCTCCAGCAACGGAGCCAGGACCCGCCGTGTGTCGGGGTGCCCCGCGGGAGTGGACACGCGGGACATTCCCCTCCGGCACGTGCATGCACATGCCAGGCTGGGAGACCAAATCCTCCCCGGCACCATGTGCAAGGAGGGGGAAGCTTAATAGCTAATAGGTGGTTAATTCCTTGAGCAATCCCTTCCCGAAGGTCCCTGGAGCCCGGCTCTACTGGGCAGGACCTCGCAGGAAAGATAATTCCATCCGAGCACAAGGGAGCAAGTCCCAGATCCTATTAGGGACTACGGGGGCTCTCGAAGGGAGGCACAGCCCCCTCTGGCCTCTTTCCATCCCCCCCGACCACGTGCCAGTGCCCAGGGGACTCGCACAGGTCTTATGAACATCCCTCATCCCCCCCGGCATGGCCACGGCCATGGGGATGGTGCCACCTGCCGCGCTCACCCCGTGCGGCGTGCACCGAGCCCTGCCGTGGGTCAGCCACAAGGACCAGCATCCCCATGGGATCTGCTGCCAAGGGGAGAGGGGAGCTGGCCCTCTCCACCTGAGGGGGACAGCAGAGTTCCCTGGGGGGACCAGGCGTCCTGCTGGGGCTCCTAAGCTGCCACCCACCACCACCAAGTTGGAGCTGAGAGTCCAACAGTGACACTAGCTGCAAAACTCCAGCTCGACCCATGGGCCTGGATCCTCCGCAGCCCAGCCGTACGGCCTCGTACCCTGCCCTGCTCTCATGGGGTAAGGGCGTTCAAGCAGGCAGCTGGGCGATCGAGAACCCCCCGGGCCCGTCTGCATCAGTGTCCCCCCCCCAGGAACACGTGGCCAAGCAGGAGCCAGGCACAGAGGCACTTTTGTAGCTCCCCCAGCACTCCAATTCCCGAGCACGACCCTCCCCTCAGACCCCACCACAAGCAAAGCCTGGCTTTAGCAGCGTGGGGTCCCCGTGGGACCAGCTCCCTAGGGACGTGAGAGTCCAGGACCAGCTCCCTGGGGACACGGGAGCCCGGAGCTGGTGGCACTAGAGGGCACTGCTGCCCTGCGCCGGTCCCTGGGCTGGGTGCCAGCCTGCTGCTCCTGCCTGCCCCTGCGCTGCTTGAAACGGGTGCTGGGCTGGCTGGGGTACCTGCACGGGACGGGACGCTAGAGACACGCGAGACCCGTGTGTGGCAGGGGCAATGCCAGATGCAACCTGAGCGGCGGCTTCACTAAGACCCCTTGACCGAGGGGCACCAGCAGCCCCGGCTGGCGGTGGGGCAGGGTCCTCATTCCCAAATTAACCCTGCTCCTCTCCAGCCTTGGCAATAAATCAGTTCATGGTGGGGATCCAGACGGGAAGATGCGAGAAAGCCGTCACACAAACGCCACTAGGACCAGGCGAGATGTTGCTGGAGGCAGCGCCTGCAATCGCAGGCAGCATCCTGGCATGCTGCCCGCCTCCCCTCCTCCCCAGAGGCACCGAAGCAGCACCCTTGGGTGCTGCCGGCAGCTCAGCTGCTGCCTCACCCCTCGCTGGCATTAAGTGCCAAAGCTGAGAGCAACCAGCTCCCAAATTTCTCCTGGGGGCTCAGCCAGTGCTGGTCCCCACCAGGGTCTCCCTACCTCATAAGAGTGGCAGGGATTCCATGCAGTGCGTCTCAATGACAAATGCCAGCAGCAGCCTTCCTCTTCCTCTTCCTCCTCTGTCCTTCATGCACAGGAGCCCCGGGGAACGGCCAAACTCCTCCTGCCTCGCCTGGTGGGGAGAAAGGCTGCAATGAAAAGCCAGGCGAGGGAAAGCAGGCGAGGGCTGCAGAAGCATCCTGGGTGGAGGGAGAGCCGACCTCAATGGCTCCCCAGGCCCTGGGGACAGGGCTGCCAGCGGCCAGACACCGGGGACACAGACCAGCCGCTGGCACGGGGCAGCAGGAGGAGGAAGAGCTGCCATTTGCAGCGATGCACCTTGCTCCATGGCAGGGGAACTGCATGGGGCAGGCAGGGAGTTTTCGCTTGCTGCTGCCAGGCAAAGCTCTCGGGAAGCGAAACACCCATGAAGAGCGGGCACGGAACGCGAGTGCCTTCCTGAGGTATTTAATAGCTGCTAAGCTGGGAGAACGCCAGCCAGGCGATCCAGACCCAGCAAGCAAAACTTTCCGTCCCGCTGGTGAGCTGGAGACGCTGTTTGTTTTCCTCCCAGGGCAGCCAGCAATGAGCTCAAGATGCCAGCTGCTCCGGAGGGCCAGGGATGGGAACACGCCGGGGTCAGAGCAAGCCCTGGGACACCCTCATCCTCCTCCAGCTCTGGTGAATGGCTCTCAGTGGTGGGAGCCGACAGAGCCAGGAGCAGAAATTGGAGCCAAACTGTGTCGTTCAGAGGTGCGAGAGGACACGGTGCTCTTGCACGGCCCCACTCTTACACCCCTGTCCCAAAATCCCATCCCCAATTGCTCCCATCACAGCCCAGGCAGCCCTCGGCAAGGACCTCCGTGCCTCCTGATGAAGCAGGTTTGCAGCACATTTAAAAGCCCGGTCCCACTCCCCACCGGCTCCCCATGCAGCACGGATGGAAGGACAGACCCGGCCTCCCCTGAGCCGCAGGCGAGGTGACGCAGGTCCTGGGGGAGCTGGCACAACCCGGCGGGCACCTGCCGTCCCGGTCACGCGGCGCAGCCAGAGCAGTTTTCACGGCTCTGTGCATTAACGCAATATTTGGCATTGAGAGAGGGGAGAGGAGGGGAGCAGCCCCCGAGGGCTGAAGTCCCCTTGGCCACGTGGGTTGGGGGCAGTGGCCACCCCTTGAGCACAGATCCTGACCCGCAAGAAGTTCTACCCCGCACCAGCCAGAGAAATCCCCCAGGGATGGTGCTGGGAAGGCATTTTCTAGCTCCCCACGTGTTTGGCGCTGGCACCCAACCCCTCTGGCGCTGGCACCGCTCTCGCCCAGCGTGCTCGGCGTGAGAACAGGCGAGCCGGCGCCTCCATCCAGAGCAAGCCCGTGACAAGCTCAGCCCTCCAGATCCTCTTCGCCCTCCCGGCCCCGAGATGGAGGGCTATGCCACCAGCAGCATCGCGCTCTGCCTGGCAGCCCCAGCGCCGGCAGCCCCATCCGCAGGGCACAGCCCGGCTGCCCCTCGGCGCTGGTGGCTGCGGTTCCCCAGGGAGCCTCAGCCCGGTCCCCAGGCGCTCGGGGTGGACATGGTGGCTCTGACCTGGGGACAGGAAAGGGAAGTGAAAGGCGACATGCTGAGCTGGCGCGGGGGACGGCTGCGCGAACGCCCTGCCATGCAGACAAGGTGGTGACAGCAGCGGGGGGATGACGGACATGGGACTCAGCACCCACAAGCAGGAAGAGATCTCCAGGGGGAGAGAAACATGCACTGGGGACGCTGCCATCATCCGCAGTGGGGAGCAAGAAATGGGCAGGGAATGGAGGGGGGTAACCTGGTCTGGTCGATAAGAAGAGGAGATCCCCCACCATCACCATCTTCCCTCTCAAAGCTGTCACGTTCACCGAAGCTCGCCAAAGCCTGACATCCAGCAGCGAGGGACACTGCCCTTGCCCCAGCAACAAGCGGGTGAAGCCTCCATCCCCTCCAAAGAGGGCAGGTGTGTGTGGGGCACTGGTGAGCAGCTGGGACAAGGTTTTAGTCTTTAAGCAGGCGAGAAACAGGGAGGACAACCAGGGCTGGCTCCCAGCCCCAGCCCCGGGGTGAATCATGACAGACACTGACCCAAGGAAGCACGCCCAAGGAAGAAAGTGATGGAAAAAGTGATGCGGCTTGTACAAGGCATCACCATGGGACACGCCAGGATGCTCCAAGCAATGCAGAGGGACCATCAGCAAGGCCAAGCGGCAACCTGCAGAGCAGAGCTGGGGACAACCAAGCACAACCATCGTACAAGACACCGGAGACAACCCTGCAGAGCAGCCGTGGTCAGAGGGGAACGTACGCAGCACACAGTGGGTGCAGAGAGGCTCAGAGAAGGATTGGGATCGCTCTCCCCGAGCCTGTTGGCGTGGGGGGAGGCAGCACTACCGACGCTGGAATAAAAGTGCATCAGGCTGGTGCAATTAAGCTGGGAGGAGAAAGCAGCTCTGAACCACCCGAGGGTGCGGGGCCAGGAGCGGTACCCCCATGAGCACCCACCACCCTGAGCACGATGAGCCCCTGCTCTTCCCTCTCCATCTCCATAGGGGAGTGAGAAAGGGGTCAGCAATGCCACAGAGCCCCCGAAACACCCCCCCGGCCATCACCGACGCTCACACCCAAGAGTCCATTAGGCAGAGCGTGCCGCTGCCGCACGCCAGCAGCTGCCCATAAATGATTCACAAGCGCGTTAAAGACCTTTCTCAAGGCTGGAGCCTCGTTAAAAGGTGCTCCCGGTTATTAAGAGCCCTAGATAGGAAAGTCAATCAGCCCAATCGCTCCGAGCATTGAGCCCCCGCAGACTTGCACCCGAGCAGAGGACCCTGAGCGGCCGCCCAGCACCTTCCCCCCTTTCTGCTCCCTTTCTAAAAGCTTTTTACCATTTTCCAGTCTCAAATTTCAGATCTGAGAGAAGCAGCCCAAGACAAAGAGCTCTTGAAATGAAAGATATTATTAAAAAAAAAAAAAAAAAAAAAAAAAAAAGAAAAAAAGGAAAAATACTTCTGGGGCAGGGAACTAGATACCTTAGTATTCTTCTTCCTTCTCGGAAAGCCCAGACCCCGTGTGTGTCTCAGTCCCTCGTGGACCCACTCGAACGGGGAGACCCAGAGAGCACCAACCCCACAAGCCTAGGAGCGGCCAGGCTCCATCCGCTGCCTCCCTCCTCTCAACCTCTGCTTATTTTTTGTGCTTTGAGTATTTAGGCTTTTTTTTAAAAGGACAAAATACACTTTATGGCATTGCTACAGGAACTGTCCTGTCCCTAAGGGACTTCGTGTGCCTGCGTGGCCGCATACCCACAGCACAGACCACCCCCCCTGCCCACGCACGGCCATTTCACACCCGGGCACCACAACATCAGGCTGATTTTTTTCTCCCCCACCACAGAGAAGGCAGCTCCACCTTTTCCCCACAACGGGACCAGTCGGCAAACCTGCCAGATGCAAGGTTTCGCTCTGAGCCTTGAGAGGACCGCTGTGTTCAGGGGGTATTTTGAGCTGCCCCCTCCCTCGCTGAGCCACGCAGCCAGCACCGACACCCGCAGGAGCTTTAATCCCCATCTGCGGGCGTAGCAAGCTGGGGTACAGATGCCCGATGGGCGGCGAGAGCCCAGCCGCTCCCCGGGGCGCGCAGGCAGCCGACGCGCACCTCGCCCGCGCTGCCATTAGGAAATCCTCTCCCATTTTCTGCGTCGGGCAGGACATTGGGCAACCGCAGCGGGTTTGTTCAGCCTGGGCGAGCTTGGAGCACGCGGCACGCCCTGGAAGGAAGCAAAACTACCAGGGGAGATAGAGCGGCTGCGCTGGACGCCGCTGATAAAGGTGCAGCGGGCAGAGCCCTGCCTGCCTGCCTGCCTGCGGGGAAAGGAAGCGCGGGCCGGGGAGGGTGCACGGCTGCTCGCGTGGCTGCACAAGGCAGCCATGCGCTGGGCCTCCCCGCTGCAAGGCCTTGATCGACGGGAACACGCGTGGCCCCCCTCTCTCTGGCCATCCTGGGTGACGCTGCCGGTATCTGCACGGAAAGGGAAGGATTCGCCCGCGGGATCTGGGAGCGGATGGAAAAAGCCACGCGGAAGATTTCCTGCATCCCAGGCACGGCCCGTTTCCCACCCTCGTTAATTTTGACCAGCGCAATGACCTCCCCCCGGCCCCTGAAGGCTTCCCGACCTGCTGGGGTGGGTGGTCAGCCCTGGTGAGCTGGGGTCCTTCTGTGCCGCTGCCCACCCGCCCCACACCTCCCTGCTCCCCCTTCCCGGGGGGCTCCACGCACCCTCACAGCAAAATAACCCCAAGCACCGAACAAACCCACTCTGCTTCCCACGCTAGAGACGTACCGGCCGGGGCAGTGGGGGCTGCTGGCCCTTTCCCCATGCCGGAGCCCGAGCCGAGCCAGGGACACGCACGTGGAGGCTTTGAGTCACCCCAACGATTTCGGAAAGAGCAAAGGGCGAAAGTCCCCGCTGGCAGCGAGGGAAGCAAGGGCAGCTCCACCAGTGAAAGCGTGGAGGGGCTGGTTGCTCCCCAGCAGCACTGCAGGGTTGCAGCACTCTCCAGCCCCAAGGAAAGCTCTCTTCCAGGCACTGCACGGATTCCCCGGGCTACAAGGATTGACTTAACTTGGTTTTATCCAAGACCTGCATAATTACTCAGAGCTACTCCAATTCCTTGTTAGCTTGGCTTAAACACAGGATGCATGGGCATGATGGTGTGAGTGCTCCCGCCCCGGCTGTGCCTTCTGGAAGGGGCTGAGGGGTCCCAGGTCGTTATTTCCCCAATATGTCCGCAATTTTGCAGGCTGTCTGCCTGCGATCCCCACGCTGCAGGTCACTACCAAGTTCATTCTCGCTTCCCTCTTTGAAGGAGAATTCTTGGTGCGAGAAGCCGATGGGGATGGGGGGACAGGACACATTTCTTCCTCCAGTTCTTCTGCAAAACATTCATTTCGACAGCAACTCTTGGCGCGAGGGCTCAGGTCCGGCTTGCAGACTTCCTCAATCCTCCGCCACCTGTTTTGGAGCGCACCGAGCCACCCGGAGCAGCACCGGACCGGGAGAAGCACCCCGTATTTGCCGAGAGTCCCCTCGCTGTGAGCTCTGAGCATCCCTGCGCCACGTGTGATGCGGCAGCAGGAGGTGGTGCTCAGCCCCGTGCACGAATTCAGCTCATCCCAGGCTTGAGATGAGCCCTGGGCTGGCGGCAGGATGATGCCCCTCGGCTAAAGCTTCCTATCTCCGGGAACAGGCTCCTTATCTTCGACGCAGCCATTTCAAGGCTTGTACAAGGTGGCTGTTCGCCCTGCCGGCCCCCCATGCAAAGGGAGAGGCCCGGGAGGGTGCCAGCAGCCTCCCTGGACACCCCTCGGGGCCAACAGCTCCCTGAGGTGGGACAAGGACCTCACAGCGCCCGGCCGCGGGGACGTCCCTTTGTGCCTCAGATGAAGGTGGCATCTCTGCTGGCAGCGGGCTGGGGGCTGCCCCTCGGACACCCATTTTACTGACCTCCAGCCATCCCTGCAAAGGGGCCATGTCCCTGGGGGGTAGCAAAACCAGAGGCTAATCCCCCCGAAAGCCTCAGTGCTTCCCTGGCCCTGGTGCAACCTGGGGAGGCTGCTCCCTGCCCACCCCTCTCTCCTCCCAAGCACCAGCAGCCGAACGTGGGCCACTCCTTGGCCTCGTTCCCTTCGCTCCCGATTGCCACGAGGCCAGAAGCACCCAGGTCTGCACGCCACAGAGGAAAGCCCGACCAGGAACAGCTCATCCCCATCCAGCAGAGTGCAAGCCCGGCACGAGGGATCCTACTCTCACCGGTGCCTACGGAAACCATGTGACGTTCCCCTTCCACCGCAGCATCGCCATGGACCCGTGCCAGCAACGCACTTTGCAGCCTCTCGACTACCAAGAGCTGGTGGTGGAGTCTCCCCCACCATCCTCATCCTCCTCCTGCCCACCATCCCGCCCCAGGGATGCTGCACCTGCAGGGAAGCCGCACAGCTCGCTGCAGGGGCTGGAGATGCTCATTTTTAAGGAGCCATCTCCATGCCTTCCCCAGGAGCACTCAGACTGGGTTAAGCCACCACGTGCATGAGCCAACTTAGCCCCGGTTACGGCATCACCCGTTGAAAAGCCTCGTGCCGACAGCGCAGTGCCAGTCCCGGCAAGGCTCTCACGCTGCCGAGGAGCCGAGGAAAAGGCCAGGACACACCAACGCCGAGAGTCGGGGATTCGCCCCGACTGCCCGTGAGCGCGGCGTACAGCCTTCGGGCTTACACGTAACGGGAGGTGACTCCCGGCCCTACCCCGGCGTTCCTGCAGGCCGGCGAATTACGGGGATAACCGCGTCAAATCCCCGGCACAAGCTGCCGCATGATGCGCGGGGAGTGAAGGCAGCCCCACGAGGCCAGCAGCAGCCCCATGGCATGGGAAGGGGGCACCGGCACACTGGGCAACTCGGGGGGCACCAGCCACATCTCCCCTGCTCTGAGCGGGTCTGTAAGAGCAGGCAATTATTATTTTTAAACAAAAGGCCAATTAAAAAACAAAAATGGAACAAGCAAAAAAAACCCAACAGAGACCGCTATAAGGAGGAGACCATCACCCTGGGAGCTGCAGCACCCCAAAAAGGCACCTACAGATGGGAGGGATGGCCCTGTGGGATGGCCGGGCACGCGGCTGCCCGGGATGGGAGCGGAGAGCAGAAGCATCCCCCCAAGGAGTGACCGGCCACGCGCCGCCCGGCTGAGCTGGTCACCGCAGGGCTGGACATCCAGGGCAGAGACCACGTCCCTCCCGCACTGGCCAATTTCTCCCTCCTCCCCAGCAGCCTGGGAAAAGGCGAAGGAGCATCACTGGGTGCTGCCCTGCTCCCTCCCCTTGCAGGCACTGGTGACTTCTGTGGGGCAGCAGAGCCCCGGGGTGCCCCGTACCCTGCCACAGCCCCCGGCACCACAGGCGTCACGCTCCCCCCTCTCAGGGTACGGCCGCAGCGGCGAGTCCTGCACCAGTGGCTGCTCAAACTCCCCTCGAGGCGACAAGCAGCGGGTTTCACAGGAGACCTTCACGCTTTCTGACTCATTTGTGGCATTTCACAGGTGGGGAAACTGAGGCACTGCACTAAAATAAGACTCCCTGCCTTCCCACCCCCCCGCTGCCCCGGCAGGCAGGGAGCTGGTCCCTTCCCCAGGCAGCTGGTAAGGAGCTCAATAAAGTCCTTACAATTCCCCCAGATTTAAGTTACTGGAGGACTGAGGAGGGGGGAAGCCCTCATATGCAAAACCATAAATGCTTGATTTCCACAAGGGGTGCAGGCTGCTCCCCTGCCCTCCCAAGACAGTTATTCGGGGGCTGCCCCTGCCCTGAGCTAACGTGACCTGCACCTCATGATGCCAGCCCTCAGGGGGCAGGTCCCCAAGGATGAGGGGGACACAGGGGTCCTGCACGGCGGCCAAGCAGAGGGCCGGGTTGGTCCCAGGGCCACCCAGTGCGTGGACCTTCCCCAAGGCATCCTCCCTGGGTCCGTTCCCCACCCCAAATGCCTCGTTAAGAGAACAACCACCAGCCAACTGCTTTTTGTTTTGTTTTTTTAAGAAACGGGGATTAAGTGAGAAAAAGGCTACCAGCGCCAGGGGTTTCTTCCATACTTGCAAGCACACGCACAGCTTTCAGTGCTCGCTCGGAGGCCGGGAAAGGACCATAACTCAAAGCACCGCACACTTCCAAACGACCACAACTCCTGGATCCTCGTAGTTAAAAGGGACCCTGCCCATCCCCACCAGGGGCCCATCACATTACCAGACGACAGTGGGGACCAGTGGTCATTAGATAAAAAGCTCTTCAAGAGGAGAAGAGTTTATGATCACATCACTTGTGGGCTCATATAGATTTAAGTAACTAGTTTTCAGCATTCACTAATTGACTTCTTTGGTGCAGAGCTCCTGCCAGCGCCAAGCCCACCCTCGCTCCTCCGGGCTCAGGTCCCCGCAAGGCTGCCGGTGCCCGTGGGAAACATGGAAATGTCTCCGGAGCCCCGTGCCGGCCTGGGCAGCTCCTGCACAGCAGGCAAGGGACAGCAGGAGAAGGACAAGCCCCCTCCTCACAGAGCACGGCACACTGCCATGGATGCTTTAGGACATGGGACCAGGGCTCCCACCACCACTGCCCCTCGCAAACCCCCCGCCAGCCGGTTCTTCATCACCCGTCCCCGCTTTCTGAGGCGATGAGCACTGTTTTGACCCCAAGCTCATCCTGAGGGTTGTTTTCGGATTGAGACCAACAACCCAAGGGAAGGAATAAGGCTTTATCTGGGGGTTCCCTCGGGTTCTCTGTAAGAGTTAAAACAGGAACAGTATCAAAGGCAAAAAGATCTGTAACCAGGAGAGCCACATGCTCGTCTTTCATCCCAGTGAAGCCAAACGATGCAAACACCGCCTGAATTCTCCAGCTCCCTCCGCACATCCCAAGGAATACAGCTCCTCTGAGGAGAGATGACCCAGCCAGCCCCCTTCCCCACCAGATTCACACCCCCATGCTCTGCATCCGCAGCCTCTGAGCTGCTCTCTGCCTGCATCTATTGTTTCTGCCGCCGGCATCCACGGACACGCTCCGTCAGCACTGCTCTCCCAGCATCCACGAAACGCATCAAGTGCTCGCATGATCATCCGAGAGCGACACCAGGCTAGGCCCCGTCTTGCAGAACTTGTACCGGGGCAGCTGTTTGGGTATCGAACCCTACTCCCCCCGCTGTGGTTTACCCTTTCTCACCCCGGGGCTTGCAGCACCTCTGTGTGCAGTTTCCAGCGCAGCTGCAGCGGTGCCAAAGAAACCCCTGACCAGGGGAAGCGGGGAGGCCACCAAGGCTTGCTTCGGTCACCAGCAAACAGGAGCAAAACAGGCAGAAGGCGCCCTTCAAATGAGCAAAGAGCAATAGGTGTTGATCGCCCCACTAACTGCAAAGGAGCTCAGAACAGCAGAGCCCATGAACAGCAGCTGGGGAGCCCAGGAAGCCACTTGCGAAGCCAGCCGGTGCAGAGCCCGTGGCAGAGCGGGCAGAGGTGGCCCTGGTTTCTCCAAGGCATGGCTGCTGTTGAACCCTCCAGCTCATTTCGGAGGTGGGATGTTTTCGAGTTGTGGGAGGTTTTCCACTTGGAAAACAGGCAGGAGCCAAAGGATGCTCGATCAGAGGGCACGATGGAGTGAGCTGAGCCGGGCGGCATTTCCCCACTGAGGACAGCCACGGGAGGGTGGGGGGGTGTGCTCCCAAACCCTCCAGCCAGGCTAATGTGCTGCAAGCCCAGGGCAGTGGCGATACGATGAGCTCACCCCGGAAATCCCCAGGAGTGACCATCCAGGACCCAGGCACACGCAGGCAGGCAACGTTCCGGCTCCCCATGGCCTCACGGCGGGAAGGATGACGCCGTGCTGGGGAAAAGGGCAGACATTTCCTCTTGCCGCAGGGACCCAGCAACGACAATGCAGCCTCTCAGGTCCCCTTCCCCCTGCAGAGTGCGGGCACGGGGAGCTGAGCGAGAGCTGGGGCGTCTCAGGGGGGAGAAGCAGAGCCCTTGGCCCGCTGTTGGCACTGCAATCCAGCCACGGGCAAGCCTGGAGGGACGGCTTCTGCCTGGTCCTGCTGGCCTGGCAGCAAGGCAGGACCAGGGTAAAGCCCAGCCACACTCCCCTGCCCCAAAGCCACTGAGGGCCGACAGCAGAAAACCAACTGGCTAAAACATCCACACCCAGCATCTCTCTGCTCCCTGCGGGATGCACATACAGATGCGGGATGACCAGACCCTTCTGATCCCAAAGCGTTTTGTTTGTTTGCAAAGGGCTGGCGGCAGCACTTATCCCTTCAGGCAGCACGTGCGAGAGTGCCAGAGCCTTTAAACCAAACCTCAACCCAGCAACAACAACAAAGCCCCGGCATCGGCAGGCGGAAGGGGAGCACGATGCTCTGGGGCAGAGCGGGAGTGGGCAGGGACCTGGGCACCCTCGCCTGTGGCTTCGAGGCTGCCAGCGCTTCGAAGGGCGCTGCCAGCCCCACTCACCGGCGGAGGGGAAAACCCACAAAACAAAAACAAAACCGCACACCCGCTTGTTTATCGGGCCATCGGCTCCAGAAAGTAGGTTAGGGCTTTCCTCCCGAGCCTGGGCAGGGGAGCAGGCAGGGGAGCAGGCAGCCTCCCCCTCCCCCCGCCCCGCGGTTTCCCCTCTGCCCGGGGCGCACGGCCGGGTCACCACCACGGGACACGCACCCACTTCCCCCCGCGGTGACGATGAGGAAGAGGAGGGTGGGAGGGTGTCCCCCCCCGCCGTCCGTCAGGGCTGCCCGCCCCGGGGAGGGCGCGGGGCACGGCCGCAGCCCGGGCAGGGGGATCCGCGCCACCCACCCCGGCAAAGGGCCCCCGGGGGGGCAAGGGCAGGCGCCCACCCCCGGCGGGGCCGGTACCCCGGGCCGG
>VYZW01039119.1:851-13227 GCA_013401315.1 Balaeniceps rex | reverse complement strand
AGCATGCAAGATTATTTTTGCAATGGTTGTAAACATCGTTATGCCATCACCATTTCATTTTCAAGATATTTGTCAAAAGAGCACGAACTGAAGAAAGTGATATGCAGAAAAATGACGTGGTAAATACTTTAGCCTGAAAAGGAATAAATTAGATGTGAAAGGCATGCTGGCAAGAAACAGATTTGTCAAAAGATCTAGGAAAACACGCTTAAAAAGTTGCTGATTCTTAAGAATCTTTGATTTTTCTCTTTTTTGTCTAGTATCTTATTGTTGTTTTGCAATAATGGCTTCTGTTGTATTTTTTTATCACATTCACTATATTAAGTTGTTTACTCAATTGAGTTGTTTACTCCTCCTCATGGAAGCAAGGGAACTTCAAGCTACAGCTCTCAAAGACTGCCAAAGTAAGAGAGGACCGAGGTGCTGGTGAAGAGATTAGAGAAAAGATCTTTAGATTTTTCTGAAAATTAAACATTAAATTCATTTCCTCCAAGCCAAAAGCAGGGATTCCATATCTATCTTTTCTTGTTAGAAGCAAGCAGACAAAAATACTCAAACCCCTAATCCCCACACTGATTTAGAGTATGGGAGAAGAAAAAAGGTAACAATAGGAATAGTACAAAGTGCATTCATCCACTCCAAATGAGACTGCAAATCTAGTACTAGTTTTCTACCTTCAAAACACTCCCCCTCCCAAGAACTCTTCTCAAATATAAAAATGATGTTAAATTATTTGCTGATATGATTGATGCAGAAAGCTCAAAGCTAATTCCAAATGAAAGAACAAATCAAAAAACGTCTCCCTTTTTTCATACCTTCATTTTCAAAAGTATCAAAACGCAGTAACAAAATGCCCATAAAACCTAAAATATTACTCATTACTGGAAGTAATATTTTCTTCACTGAGATGAAAGCACTCATATGTATATAACTTAGCATTTGAATATCAGCTTATCCACACGGACATAAAAACATAATCAAGTATCGTATAAAAAATGCAGCACTACTTCCATTTGGACATATAGTGGAAATCAGCACAAGTCTACTGATGCAAGAACTGCTCTGTGAAAAGGCTGACAAGCAAAACACTGAACAGAAACAACATGGAAAGCAACGCACCAAAACCCCAAGCTAAAGAAGTTGATACTTCAGACAATTTCTTAGTGAGCTTTATTTTTTTTTCTTTTTCCTGCTGCTGCTGCTAGTTAAAAAGCATGACTGTTTGAGTGGATGTAGATTTTGCAAGCTAGGTACCTGTTAAATAAGAGCTATTAAATTAATCTATCATATGCTTCCAGCCTTCTGAAAATAACCAAGTCATAGGTAGCTTGGCTTGGACACAAACTGGTGATATATTCCACACAGCTCAGTGATATTTCTGAAATAAATACTTTCCCTAGGAAGCAGCCTGAAATCAATTACTTACTTTTGTGTTTGGAACGAGGGGCAGAGTGCACTTCTGCAGTTACAGTTTTTAGAGATTTGGGAGGTTCTTTAGGACCCCAGTCTTCTTCCCACTCCTTTTTAAATTTCTCTTCCTCTTCTGTTATCCTATAGGGAAAAAGCAGCTAGGAATTCTGACCATAAAAACAACAGCATCAGTATAAATTCATTACAATTATTTAGTGTTCAGTACATTTGTTTTTTTCTCTTTAATATAAAGCACAATAAACTGCCCCTTCCCCCAAACCAAATTACTTTCATCAATCTAAGTTTCATTTACTAAGCTACTAAGATAATTTGTAAAATATAATGTAACTGAGTAAAACATTCTTATTTAATATTGAGACTTCTAAGACCAGTTATAAAAACACCTGCAGAGATATTAAGCCCAGAGTGATACAGTACAATACTGACTGTCACCTTAACTGAAGCAAAAAACCATCTCTCACCTAGTAATTTTTCATTTTTAGAACTGGGAAGTATCTATTAGAAAAACAGTCAGTTTTAACTAAAATACTAATTGACAGAACATCTACCACATGCCTAAATCAGATGTTACAATGGTAAATTATACCTAAAAAGTGTGTGTCTTATTTCTGTATCTTCTCTCCATTTTGATGATTGCTTCCTAAACACATAGTCCTAGGCTACACTAAAAAGTGACTCTTCTCAAAAAGAACTAAATACTGATGAGACACAAACCACATTAAATTAAGCATTTGGGGGGGTGGGGTGCAGAATTGCCACACTTCAGGACAAAGGAACTCATAAACCAAGGAAATTACCTAGAAGGTACCTAGAAAGGCACCACAATCAAAAAAAGGACATTTTGAAGGAAAATTCAGCAAATCTCAAGTAGGTCACAAAAGAACTGCCATATAACCTAATAGCTTGGAGCTTCATATATGGTGCCTTTAAGTGATCCAAGATCTATTCTTGGCTGTAGCCTGTATTGAACTGGTAAACTGACATATGGTGCCAAAATTTACCAGGTCTTAGATATATAAGATGCTATTTATACTTGGATTATCTTTTGCATCTCTAAATTAGCTAAGGTAAATTTAAAAAACATCCACATGTGATCAAATCACTATTAAATCTGCAGCTAAGGTCAGTATTAAAATTTGGAGGCATAGTCAATAGCAGGGAACATTGGACAGAATGTTTAGATTTGTTATTACATTTCATTTTAATTAAAAAAAATGGGGTTACAATGTAACTTGAAGTATACTGAGTTAAGGACCTCTGTCATTTAGACACATTTGAATTTTTTTCCTAAAACTTTTGCAGGATACTAATAAAGGGCACAGTGACTTTATACAAGGAATTCCTGCAGAAAGGATTTTAAAAATGGAGCAAAGGGTCATCCTCACAAACTGTTAATACAGGAAAGCATTATATTCTAGTGAAACTGTCTGTCTGCTATTGCTTATTAAATCTAAGCTTTACAATATGTAAGTTCCTATACTACCATCCTCCCTCCCCTACACCAAGGAGATTGACACTGACTTAGCCAGTCTGGGTTGTAATATGGAAAAACTTAACAAGTGCCTAAGCAGCACTTGGAAATTATACAAGAAAGTATAAAGACATGCTAGACCTTACAATCAGCAGCCCTCAAGGCAGCCTAATCATGAAGGTCCTCACTGAGTGAGTAAAGACACACTTAGTTCAGAAGGATACTGCGGATAGCGAACATTCATTAAAACAGACAGACAATCTGGATTTGGAGAAAGGAATCATTCTTCACCTGCGATGGTCTGCTTTTATAGCAGCTTTCCATGGCTATTGCAGGAATTTCTACAGCAGACCACAATAAAGAACGGGATGTTATCCATTCCCCAGGAATCAGAAAAGGAAAACATGTAAGAATTCATGTATGTGCTGCAGTAGAGCCCACAGCAGGACTGTCAGAAGATTCTTCTCTTGTGACAGCTGGGGAATATATTCCCTTCTGCACCTCACAGATTCAGAAATCCCTGCACTTTTTCTATCAGAGAATTTTAGCTAATAACAGGTACATGAAAAGGGACTTGAGTGAATGATTATGAATTAAAAACTGTTTTAGATGTCAGAGGTGCAAAGCTGAATACTTCAGGGTCAATCTTAGCTCTAAAAGGCTGCATCAAAACAGGTATTGTGCAACTTCACACTACCTTTCATACAATTTTCCAATATCACTTAGAAGGTGTGATATATAACAACAACATGTTATACTGGTTAATTTTCAAGTTCCAAATGTAAAACAATGCTTAAGTTACATTTATAGTACTGACCTTATTATGATACAATCTTTGAATGTGTCTCGTTCCTAGAATCACAGATTTTTAAAACCAGAATAGACTGTGATAATGAAAATCAGATTTCCTGAATAAAACAGGTTATAGAGCTTCCTGCTTTCGGTGCCACAGTTTTAATTTAGTTAATTCTCTCCACAAAAAAGCAAAAGCCTACTCAAAATTTATGATGGCTGAAATTTCTACTCAAGACAATTAGCATCACATAGTCCTTATTTTAGTCTAAATCTACATAGCTTTTGTTTTCAGAACTGTCCGATAGACTGAAAAAGCTATGAAATTCCATGCTAGGTACACTCTTACAGACTGTGAACAAACCACCTGTGGTGTGGTGTTTTTTTTTGTTTGTTTGTTTGTTTGTTTGTGGTTTTTTGTTGTTTTTGTTTTGTTTTTNTTTTTTTTTGTGGGGGTTTTTCCCCCCCCCCCCCCCCCAAAATATAAGCCAAGTGAATATGTCATCAAGCCCCTGAGCATATGCATGTTTTCCAACTCTTTGGTCATTCTTCTGTTTCTTCCCCGATCCACTTCCTTGCAGTACTAATTTCTTTTTTTCCTGTTAGAATTAACTGTAGTGGTTCATTGATAACAGAGTAAACAAGTTCTGAGAAACAGAACTCCCTTAAGATTAAGATTCTCTATACATTTATGAGATTTTTAAAATAAGCACCCAACTTCAATTTCACATTGAATTTATTATCACCATAATCCTCATGTTTTCTATGTGCCGATTTTCAGATGAGTTTCCTATTCTGTGACTGTGGTGTACTTACTCATATGCATTGGACCCTACATTTAGCTAAATGAAAATATATATAATTGTATTAGAAAAGAATATGCAGAATGTTTTCAGCCAGTTCTAATATATTTTAAGGACCTTTTTCAGGCAGCATATTGCCTATGTAGGTTTTCACTTACCGCTCTATTTCTCTGCGATATCTCTCTTCTTCCTCTGCAGCCTTCTGGGAAATCTCCAGTTTTCTTCTATAATAAGAGGAATTAGGACACAATGATAGAAATAATATTTTCTGAGTAAGAACTTGCACAAAGTGTGTCAGCATATAGTTAGTAAAAGATATAGACAGTAAATACATATGCATTGGGGAAAAATGCTCCTTTTTAAAAGTCGTCTTTAAGATACCAAGGGTTCAACATACTTCCGTAGGAACCCTGAGGACATTCATGACCATCTGGATAATAAGCACATATAATTTAACTCTGTAAGTCACTATCTCCTTCTGAGACAGTTCTATAGTGTGTTATTGTAAGAGTATAAAATTTGTAACTGTCCTGCTAAAAAAATAAAAAGGATGAGGGAATGGCATCAGGAAAATAACTAATATCACACTGAATCATAGGGGTATGACAGTTGGGGAACAAAGCGATCCTTCTACCTAAGATGTGTTTGAATGATACAAGCTCCAAAAACCCAGAACATCAAAAGCACCACAGGATAAGCATTTATGAACGGAGACTCTGCAACAGCAAAATTAAGTTAATCTAAGTTGGGAATCTTCTCACAGTTGTTCCTGTCTTCCATGCCCTTTCCAAATCCAAGCTAAATTTTTCAGACTGTCCTATAGAGAGTCCTTACAATCTCTCTTTCTCTTGCTGCTCTTTGATGATTTTGTTCGTCTCCAGCGCAAGTCGCTTCTGATGCATTAACTCCTGGCGTTCTTGCTCACGAAGACGTGTTTCTCTCTGCCTTTCTTCTTCAGTCATGAACAGCTCCTTTCCCTGCAATCAGAACCACCACCCAAATCAGTTGTGAAAGTCTCGTGAATGGAGCGCTTCTAGGAAATAATTCAAACCCGATTACGTACCAGCAAATCTGCCATTTCCTCACATTACTTTTTCCGGGGAATGCTTTCTGAAAGACCCTGAAAGATCCAACTACTTCATTCCAAAGAGCTACTCCAGTTTCAGTCTCAAAGTTATGATGTGCTAAACACCTCAGAAGAGGCATGCAACTACTAAAGTCAGCAACAACAGTGTAGGGGTCATGCCAAAGACACGTTCAGTGTGTCACCCAAAAAAACCCTCCACATTATACTTTCTTGAAATCTAACTGAGCAACGCAATGCTAGAGAACAGCACACTGAATGAATCCCAGTGTGGAAGACAACTACACAGTTACTGTGTTTTAATGCTCTTATGCCTGGCTGCTGTAGAAATGTACCATCATTCAGGGAATGTCCTGGTTTCAGCTGAGTTAGAGTTACTTTTCTTCCTAGTAGCTGGCATAGTGCTGTGTTTTGGATTTAGTATGAGAAGAATGCTGATAACACACTGATGTTTTAGTTGTTGCTAAGTAGTGCTTAGACTAGTCAAGGACTTTCTTTTTCAGCTTCCCATGCTCTGCCAGGTGCACAAGAAGTTGGGAGGGGGCACAGCCCAAGATAGTTGATCCAAATTGACCAAAGGGCTATTCCATACCATATGACGTCATGCTCAGTATATAAACCGAGGGGAGTTAGCTGGGGGGCAGCGATCGCTGCTCGGGGACTGGCTGGGTGTCGGTCGGCGGGTGGTGAGCGGTTGCATCACTTGTTTTCTTTTCCCTGGGTTTTGTTTGTCTCTCTCATTCTCCTTTTCATTACAATTATTATTATTATTACCATTATTATTATTATTACTATTATTATTATTTTATTTCAATTATTAAACTGTTCTTATCTCAACCCGTGGGTTTTCTTACTCTTGCCCTTCCGATTCTCTCCCCCATCCCACCGGGGAGGGGGAGGGGGAGCGAGCGGCTGCGTGGTGCTTAGTTGCCGATTGGGGCTAAACCACGACAAGGGAACCCACATACAGGGAATGTACGCTGCCAAAAGGTTATATAGTTGATGTGTTTCAGTTGGTTTTGTTCCCATTTCATTTGCTTTACAGTTAAGACACCAGCACCGTTTTCTATTCAAGAAAGATATTTCCATGGTGCTATTTGTGGAACACTTTGATAACAGTTATCTAATTTTCATTACTGAAATTAAAATCCCACATTAATTAGGAAGACAGAATTTTTCATGTCTCTAAGGCTCAAAGTAGACAGCTTGAACAAAAACAGGCAGTGAAGAATGTCTTTGCGCCATGGTCTTTGCTGACCGAAAAAACAGGTAGAGAAGCTGTTTCCTTTTGCAATCTCTTCTTCAGCACAAAGATATGCACTGAGGAGAGACACGAAGGTGAAGTAGGGTGGAGCAAAAGAGTTCCATAGCAAAAATTCACCATTTTAAGGATGTAATCCCAGTGGCACATGCTGGAATAGGTCCCATCTTTTCTAACAGTTGGCAACATATCTGGGAGTTGAAACTAAGTCCTTAGGATGTTGAGTTCCTGAAGCGTTTGTTTAAGCAATGCCTACAATGCCTTTGGACAACTGCATCTTTTGTTACTGTAAGAGTAGTTTAATTAAACCATGAATTCCTTAATATAACTACACAGTATACGTGAGCCCTTAGGAAGTAGCTTAAATGATTTATTAAATCTTGTTTTCCCTATTTAATTCAGTTGCAAGGCAATTAGAAAATACAATCTTCGATTAGTCTATGGAACTTGAGTATCCTCTTGTATATAACTACACATTTTACTATATGAACTATTAAAGCAGTTAAAACATTAAAACATTTATTGAAAGCCACACTGAAGTCAGTGGAAAGATTTAATTAATTTCAGCTGGCTTTAGATTAGGTCCCATGGGCATAAAGTTCTGTTGTACAAAACAGTGGAAATGGAAAATTGAACAATTTTCAATGTGTTGATACACTAAAGAGATCAGATAAACAGTTACACAAGGAATTAATTTGGAATAAGACTAAGACATCAGCTATTCATGAGGAAAAATTAATTCACTCCAATCCATAATCCATTTCATCTTTCATGTTTCAGCAGAAGCAGCTATCTCTTAGAACAGAAGCTCTCAAACATGAGAAACCATTACGATAAAGTTAATTTCCATTCCTTGTCAAGGGAATGGTTTTGCACTGGCCCACAGTCATGAAACTGCTGTATTTGAGAATACTGTAGATAGTTAACAATAAAATAATCAAAAGCCACTCAACACTGCCCTGGTTTGACAGAATTTAGTGGTATACACATTATAATGAAACACACCGTACTTCTTACCTATTTATTTTTACTGTTTATTTGCCTGCATAGTAATTTTCACAAAAGTTCTGCTTTTATAAACGTACTACTTACAGCGCCTGCTACCACAGAGATAGTCAAAGTACGACTACTTTTGAGCACTCTGACAGCCTGCAAATTAAAACAGAACAAAAATCAGTCTGAATTAAGTGATAAAAGCCTTGTACGTATAGGATGAAAGATGCTGGTTGTCAAGGCTGGAATGTCCAGAAGACCCACCAGAACTGAACAGGGTGGCAGGTATTCAAATCTTCAAATTCCCATGTTCAATACACAACCCCTTTGGTTAAGTAGCCTGATATCACAACATATTTTTTGCAGCCAGGAAAATCAGACAGACGCTTAATAAACTGACAACTATGTACTCAGGGAATTAGCAAGTACGTAGTTGTCAGATTCATCTTACCTCTTTATGATCCACATTAGAAAAGTCCACTCCATTTACCTCAACAATCTGATCACCAACCTAAAGGAGTTAATCCAGATTTTAGTACAGATGCTAAATTAGTACATTAAATACACTAAATGATAACGGAAAAAGATATACTCTCTAACATTCTTAATACAATAATCATGGGTATTGGCAGAGTACAAGGAGAACAGAGCAGAATCTGGGCAGGCCTGCGCATCCTCCCATATTAGTATTTCCTACTGCCATTGTTTGAGACCAAATACTGAGCTCATACTATTGGTCTGACTCAAGAGGGCACTTCTCATGTTCTTAAAATTTAGGAAACTCGCTTCATTTGAAATGTAACCACACAGTATTTCTTTCCCATGGAGAAAAAAACCAACCAAACAAACAAACCGCAGCCAGTGACTTCACAGTTATTCCGAATCCCTGAAGCAGTAAATACCAAAAAAGACTTCCTTGTGGTACCTACCTTGGAAGGTGGTATACTTACCTCTAAGCCCACCTCTGCTGAAAGAGAACCCGGCTTAACATTGCTGATAAAAATGCCTGGTTTTTGTGTTGGACCACTGGAAATACTGGTGTAATATAAAAACCAAACATTTATAGGATAATATTTATAGAATAATACAGTGTAATACAGTAAGAAGTCTTAGTTGTTTTCTCATAATTTGTTTCCCATTAAAGAATGTTTTTGTGGCATTAGCCTACTCTGAAACAAACACCAAAATTTGCCAGTACACACATGATGGTTTATCATCCTACTTTCCTATCCTTTACACCACAAAACAGTGATTTAAGAAAAAGCTAAAAGAAAAATATTCAGGCTTCTGGATTTTTCCTTAGATGTTGCAACTAACGTAAGTATATAGACCTACACTGTCTAAGGGACTGGGACACTAATGACATTGGAAAGCAAGCATGTAACACAATGAAGAATTACTAATTGCTTGCGCTTTTACTCACTGAACTGCTGTATACTATATGTATAATACAATGTTATTTTTCAGGATTATTTATTAGAAGCAAGAAGGATGTTTCAACCAGGGGCCAACATCTAGCCTGGAAACTTTAAGCTGCAGTCTAAGCTGGGCCCAAACACAGCAATGATTTTTGTAGATAATATATCCAGCAGGTGATGTTGAACCACCCCTCCAGGTTTGTAAATAATTTTTTGAAAACCTTTAGATCTTCCAAATAATATGAAAGAAAACTTGTGCTTTAGAAAATACTCTGTGCAGTTCAATCTTGGTAACTTCAATTATATAATCCTAAATATGTAAGATATCCTACAGTATCCCTTCTACCCCACCATCTCCATAACTAGGACAGGAGTCCAAGAAACATCAGTTCATATTTCTAAAAATCTTGCAAATTCAACATTACTTTTTAGGAAACAGATATAGCTGTGTGATGGCTTCTTAGTTTTGAAAAGGGTCACAGAAAGCAGTCTAAGTTCAGGCAGCGAACCTGACACTGGACAGTGCTGGAACTTGCTACATCACAGAGCAGCATTTAAAAGTATTTTTAAATGTAAAAGCATTTAAAAGATGCAATTCCATGACAACTTGTATTATGTCACTTTCAGCCTTCTCTTATTCTTAAATTTAAAAGATTTTTTTTCGTTTTAAGTCATAACTTGTAACATAGGTATTTATGCTTTGTCTAGTAATACATTATGTGTGCCACAGATATCCTCCTGTTCCAGTTTGCCTTCCTGATCTAGCGTGGATCTCCATTTTCCTGATATCATATCAATGAAAGATAGAAATAACTGCCTTGGATGTCTCATTTAACAGACCAGCGACATTTAAAAAGAAACATGTACCCACCTACATCCCATGCCTTTTGTACCAATCAAGCTAATGAAGACTTTCTTCTCTTTATTGTCTCTCCCTCCAGAAGAGGCAAGACCAGCAACACTGCCCTTTCCTTCCTGTAGGGGGATTAAAAAATGCTGCAGATGTTACTCTGTGTTGAACTCTTATCAAGAGCACTACAAAACTTCACGAAGCCGGGATCGAACCCTGCCAACATCAAGATAAGATTCCTCCAAGGCTCTGCTGGAGATGAATGTGAAGTACAGTCATATCAGTGGAGCTGCGTGGCTGAGGTAAAAGACTGAACTTATCTTTCTATTTGGAGAAGATCGTTTAAATAGTCAAACTTTGTCTTCAGAAAAGGGCAAAGGAAAATTAGAGGAAAGTGATATGGCAAAATAATAATTTAGATGTTCCCTGACAAAAGAGCTGGAAAAATACATGACAGTGCTCACTATTTAACTAAGTCTTTCTTCCTGAAAGCAAAAGAATGGTAATTGTGGTCTCTCTTCATTGCTGCAACCCACAGAAGTCACTTGCGTTCATACCTGTCATTCCTCCACTAATATAGCTAAGATAAGCCAAATAACCTGTTAAAGATTTATACAGTAGAACGATAGTCTGGTAAGTTAATAAGCTCAAGCCAAATAAAGCACCAATTAATGAGTGAAAGATATTTCATTTGTATCCTGTCCTTTCCTTATCTAATGGGTCTAGAATCATTTCATATCACAAAAGATGTTTCTCCCAGAACACTTGTAACAAGATATTGCATCATAGAAATACGTACAATAACTTCTGTGATAAGGTCAGAGGAGAAAGTGTTTCAGAACCATTACAGATTTCCCAGAAGACATCTTAACAAAACATTGATCGCTTACCCCAGACCCTGACACAAACTGGTCCACATATTGCCATTTAAGGGGTTCATCTGCTGAACTGGAAGGAAAAAGTAATTTAAAATAATGGGGACAAAATAAATGTGAATGTATTCAAGCAGCTACTTTGGAATGTGGCCTCCTATTTTGCATCAACAAGTTCCTTTGGATACCATTCACAACAACTGGTTTATTTTCCAGCAATTTAAATAGAACATCAAACAAGCATACAATTATTTAGGCTAGTAAAGCTGGTCAAACCTAAAATTGAGAAAACCTCTTCAAGTGAAACAATTTTGGGCAACTCTAAGAAAGACTGTGAAAATAATCACAATGACTTGAACAGCTTATATAAATGTCTATGCAGAGCCACACCTCCCGTCATTAACATTTCTCAAACATTCCACTTAAAGTTTCAACTTTTCAACAAAAATTGGAAGAGGACAATAATTTGAAATTTTTCTAAGCTCTGAAGCAATCCTCAAATGTTATGTACATAGAGAAGCAGTGGAGCTCTCTGTTAAGCTAGGTGTATTGATAATGAAATTTCCAGGTAATATCCATGAATAATGAGGAAATAGAAATTGGTTCAATTAAGTAGGCAACTGGCATAAAAAGTCAGATTCATCAAACAAAACATCTGCCTGTTTGTCACAAACGACGTGATATTTTAATCAGCTACAGAGATGCCCACTCACCACACATTTTCAAATATACAGATAAACACAGAGGTTCTTTGGATATTGAAGAGTCTATGTAAAAATGAATAGTCTCATTTGTTTTCAAATTAAATACCATTACCTTTTGACAGGTATCATGCCAATATCTGAAAAAAGAAAAATACTCTGCTAAGTAACGCTTCCCACAGATCACTAGCAATCTATTAACAGCAATCTTTAGTGATACAGGTGATTGTTTTATGTTACTTACGTCTTACTTTTATAGACACTATTTTCTTTGTACGAATGAGGTTTATGACTTCTTCATGTGTGCATGAAGAAATGGAATATCCATTTATACGAACTATCTCATCTCCAACCTCAAAAGTGAAAGGGAGAAGAAAAATTAAATTGTGAATTAACGTTAAAAAGTTTTTAAGCAATGATGCAATCTGGCAATCATTTTGATGCAAAGGTTTGATATGTTGAGTCCCAAATACTGTTTCAGGTAATGTCCAGATCAGATTTACCGGTATTTGTTTGAACTTAATATTTAACACCAAAAGGGCAGATTAACAGCCAAATAACAATTTTATAAATAACAATTTTATAAATAATATCTAGTGGAAAGCATAAAAATGAAAAGCATAAAAATGAAAAGCATAAAAATGAAAAGCATAAAAATGAAAAGCATAAAAATGAAAAGCATAAAAATGAAAAGCATAAA
>VYZW01039118.1:0-48835 GCA_013401315.1 Balaeniceps rex | reverse complement strand
CAGCCTGCTGTTGTGCTGGCACACGCTGCCCTGGGGTGGCCTCATCCTGAGTTGATGCAGTTTCTTATCTGCAGGGATTTCCTTTCCATGGGCACCCATCCTAAGAACATTTGAACAGATGGGTGTTTGTTGTTTCCATCCAGTAGGCCACGAGATGATATAAATCAAAGCTGGCCCAGAAAGAGAGATATCTGTGAGAGATAACTGCCAGTATATCAGGAAGATCTGCCGCATACATTAAAAGTTCATTTTTTGTTTAACCTGCACTGTTTTATGACTTCTGGAGGAAGGTAAATGAGAATTTTGCTTCACAAGTAAATAAAAAGAGAGACTGGTGATACATTTCTGACGTAATTCTAAGTAAAAGGATCCAAAACTATGTGCACAGTATATTATGAAAGAAACTTAAAATAAGAAAATAAATAAAAGGTTAAAGTCTGAAATTGTTGAAAATTTAAAGCAAGGACAAAGGTGAGAAATGCCACAAGCTACCTCCATGCCACTGTAGAAAAAACAGATGGGGCAAAGAGATACCTAGTCACACGGCACATGAAAAAGCTCTCAGGCACAGATTTCTGTGGTTTTCTCTGAATATTGTGCTATGCTAAAGCATATACTCTTGCATTGTATAGTTACCCAAAGCTTTCATAATAGTTATAGTTAAAAGTATATACAGTAAACACTGTTTCCAATCAAACCATGGCCAAGGAGAGGATATTCAGTATACACTGGAAGATCAATGAATTAGAGATGACGAGCACAAAATGACTAAATGTAATACCTCCTTTTAACAGTTTTGCTAGTCAGAGCTTTTCTGTGTGAAGAAATTTGTTAAAAGTTTCTAGTGAGAAGCTAAATATGTAACTATTTTAGTGGGATAAGGAGTTGCATTCTGGAATAGCAGTTGAAAATCCCATTCTCCTTAAATCACATTCCCCACACAATGGTTCAGCTGCCTGTCACCTGTAGAATATCTACAGGTATACTATTAATACTATTTAATCCCTTTTGGTTTTGTTATTTATTCATTATGAAGCTTCCATTTAACGAACGCATGGCTCGCCTCAAATATTCACGTTATCTGAATCAACAACCATTTGGGATTTTGCCTGTTTGTTGTAAAACCAGAATGCAGGAAGTCTGAGAAGGGAGCATTGGAGTTTACGTAGCTCTTCGATTGGCCTCTGTAGCGGGGGATGTCATTCTCTGTTCGCATATCCCACCCATGAAGCTCATCATACAACCCGCGTCAGCCCATCTGTGCCTGCATGGCAGTGACATCTAGGCTGGGTGCAAGCGTGGACCAATGCAAGGGTAAGAAGCAGAGCTGCAGCCAGTGGGAGTGCAACCGTGCTGGGCTTAAGGCCTTTCACTGGGGAGGTCTGGCTTGGTAAATGGGCTGGCTGGTTAAAAAGAGGGATGTATGGCCATATTATCCCAGATGCTGAAGAGGCACAAATTTAATAAATAAAACCTAGCAGAAACACTGGCCTCATTCTCGTCTTTCCTCCCTTCATGCAGAAAGTGACTATTTTTAGACCAATTATTACTTCTGGAATGTTTAAGAATTTCCACTCCTTCCGCTCTCTGCCTCTTATTTCTGATTTTTAGTACATCCCTGCCTTGCATGAGAGAGACAGAGAGACAGCAAACTTGTCCCAAACCTTTTAGCAGAGGGGAAAGCTGGGAGAAGAAAATGACAGCTGTGACACAGAGAGCTCTTCTGGGCTGCTTCCTCCATCCCCATGGAGGTTTCCCTAGGCCACAGGTACCCCTGGGAGCATCGGCCCCCCAGACATCAGTGTCCTGCGGGTGCACCGAGCCTGGTACAGGCTGAATGAAGGGGTGGGGGCAGCCATGAAGTTTCCCTTCTTCAGCCCCTGCAACGTGCTTGCAGGGCAGGTGCCCGCTGCCGGCTACCAAAACCTAAAGCCTGGTGCTTAGTGCACTCACCTAGGATAAAGGTATGAACGTAATTTATGTTTGTACATCAGAACTAGCAAAGTAGTATATTTTCCCAGACTGAGGTTTTAGTTTTGTGGTAACTCTAGTTTGCAGGAAAACTGTAAGATATCAGATGAACATAAGATGACTTAAGATGTCTAAAAACATGACTTATAGTCTGCTTCTGAGAGCTGGCCATTTTAGGATGAGTCATTGCATCCTGCTCAAAAGGAGGCATGCTAAGTTTCAGTACAAGCTCTTCCAAACCACTGAACAAGAATCACACCTATCACCACTTGAAGGATCCCACAATCAGATGTGGCTCTTCCTATTACCCACTAGGTTTGCATTGTATCCACAGACTTCAATGTTGAAAAGCATTTTCAACAGGTACAGTTACACTGCAAATTTTTTACAGGTACAGATGTGTTTCTCTGCTAAATTTGTGATTGTTTCTCCTACTCATCTTGCTCTTCTTCAAGGTAAGATAATGTGAGTATTACCTATATGAGGTAATGCTCATGAAGGACCATTTTCTTCTGCATACTGTTTAAGTGCCAACACTAAATGGTGCAAAATGATTTTTAAATGCCATCATTAACATAATTGTTCTAAAATCTACTTTGCCCTGGTTTATGTAACTGCAGGAGGCAGAGGAGAATAGTAACTCCTGCTTCCAGTACCTACGCTAAATCTTCAAGACAACCTGTAAAAACTTCCAAGACTACATGTACCACAGCTGTAAAAATATGCAGAGAACAGGAAGCTTTTCCCAGACAACTGTGGTGAGTGAACCACTGATGCCAGCAACATTTGTTTGCTCCATGTCCTGCCTTTCCAGTCTTTGCAGCACAGAATTTATGACTTCAGTGGTGACTTCTGCGCTGGCTGTGCGTGGGGAAGCTCAGAGGCTCTGCTGCTGCTCTTTGCCCCTTGGCTGTGGTGAGTCAGGCTCGAACTGACTGTGTCCACCGGCTTTTTCATGGCTGCCCTGCAAATTCCCTTGGGTCTCAATGAAACTGATAAGGAGTAGGTGAAATATGTTTCCTTGTTTTTAAAATACAAGGAAAATCGGGCAAAAATCGGGCAAAACTGATTTTTAGTATGTGACGGGAACTCTGAACTGAAGAAACCGCATAGCTGGATTGTATATATTCTACATGGATTTTAAATATGCATGGCTGCTGAATATGAATGTATAAAGAAGGTGGGACTTCTTAACAGTGTAAAGGAGGATAGTTGCTCTGAGATACAGGGAAAATATCCAGTACCTCGTGAATACCTGCCTTAGAAGCAAAATCTTCATTATAACATGTAACTGCTGTGCATGGTTAGGAAGGTTGATGAACGGTGTAGAGGTGGCTGATTAAATACTTGTTGAAGTGTCCTTCTAAAATTACTGAAGTTTAAACTGTATTGTTAAGATTTTTAAGAAGGTCTTTTGAATTAAATATCCACCTTTTTAGTTAAACGCAAACAAACCCTAAAAATGTAGATAAATGACTTCAAAAAGAAGGAAGGGTGGTATGCTGGGATTGTGTATGTGATAATGTTACAGGCTCAGATGGCAGCAACTGCCTTATCACCACTTGCTCAGAATAAAATCATTGTGCGATTCTTTGCTTGCTCCCTTAACTGGAAGAGTCCAGGACGGACAGAGCATGGCTTGCGTTAGCTAGGACGGGCAAAAGCTTTCATCTCCCAGATTTATTATGATTAAACTATTTTCATTTAATTTATTTGAGTTAAACTCTTTTGATTATGATTTTGATTATTAAGATCATGTCCAGATCATACTGCAGGGATCAACTTTTGTTATGTCATAGGCAGCATATACATAATTAACTAAATAGATATATATTGCAGCAGTTCTTAGCTTGCAGAGCATGCTTTTTGGGAGAGGGCTGACCATCTATCTTGAAATATCACAACCTTTTAACCATTGAAAAGATATATAATATGCAGCAGGACATATTTTTCATTCAACTTATACATTTTCCTTGTATTTTAAGCCTCAGATGCTAAAAGCATATGTGTTTTTTGGGGGGTTTTTTGGTTGTGATATTTTTTTGTTTTTTTGGTTTTTTTTTTTACTTACTGTACAAAAGGCAGCCCTTTTTCCCTAGCTGCCGTGCATCCCTACATACTGTTGATTTTACCTGGGATATGCCAGAGCTCCTTAAATGACACCAAGTGTTATTCCCTCTACCTAGCTTCAAGCCAGCTGAGGCCTCGAGTTGCTCTCTGTAGCAGAGGAGGATGGTGCAGAACACGGGTCCTCCTGGAGGGACAACCCTCCCCTGATAGTATTTCATGTGAAAGATCACTTTGCACAAGATCATACTAACAAAATATTTACTTTAAGCGAATGCCTTTATACACTTGCTGCTCTGTATGCCACAGAGTCATGTAACAGCAAATCTGGGGCATCACGTCTGATCTAGGACAACATATTGCAATTTCACTACCAGTGACAACTAACACTGTGTTGTTGAGGTGAGCTCCGAGAGACAGAAAACTCTTATTGTAAAACACAAACAGATTGTATAAATACTCCTGAGACTCAGAGAGTTACTGGCAAAGTAAATTGCCTTTTGTGAGGCTGTTCTCTCCTTTCCTATGTATGCCTCCCACAGGTTACATACACATCACCTTGTAAATGCTTCCAGCTTCTTCCATCCTAGTGAGCAAGAAACCAGCTGGGACCCAAGTGTGGTTCTCTTACTAATTAACCACCAGGCAGCCTCATTACAGGTGGTTTACAACTCCCCTACGAAATAGTGGCAAAGCAAAAAAAATTACTCCATCTTTCAGTTTTGTAGGCATGAGCAACCATTTCCTCAGCAGATCGTCATTATTTAGTCATGATTTAACTTCCCTGTTTGCAGTGATTTTTAAGAAAGATAACGGTATTTTTTCACTGGGAATTTCTGATCTCTTGAAAGGAAACCTGGCAAAATCCAAGCTGCTGACTTGTTGCCCTGCTCTAACCTAGGGACCAGAAATAAAAGGTTCTTACAGCTTGACACAATACTGTGAAGAGTCTTGCTTTATGAAGGAGCAAAAATAATGTGACAATCTCAAATCTGTTTCAGGTTTATTTAAGCATAGATTATCAGTACAAGAGAAAATACATTAAAAATACCTACTTCATCAAGACAAATAGCATTCCTGTGGGTCTCCTGTTGGTTTTACTGAGGATTGCTGTTCTCGGGTCTAAAAGAGCATGTTGTGCATTATATTTTTCTTTTTCACTGGTTGTCTTAATATTGTATGACTGGCTTGTCACCAGAGGATGTCTTAAGATATTTAAGGGGATAGGGTTTGAAAACTTTTTCATAACCTGTGCAAAACCTTGCAAGGCATTTCTGGGGAATACAGCAAACTTCTATAAATATCTATGTCTTTTAGACGTCGAGTTACAAGTCTGCAATATGCTGTGAAAGCCATAAAAGCTGCCCAAGTGTAGGCCATTATTTGTGGCATCATGTAATAAGTCTGGGAGAAGCTATTCCCAGATTGTGCCTCTCTGGGGAGACTGTAACTGAAATACTGAACCTGGACACATTTTTAGACTTAACAAGTTGGATTCACTGCTGATGTAAGGTGACACAAATCCATTATAGAGCTATACAAGTCTACCTCATCCTTCAACAGCAGAGGAGTTGGCCCTTCAAGGCTGGCAAGATGAAGGAAAGCAGGTCAGAAAGTTGAGAAAGGTACCACAGGAACCAGGCAGCAGGAAAAAAAGTAAAGATAGATATGTCCAGCTGAACATACCTCCAGAGGTTAGTGCTTTTTAGCTAGGGTGGGAAGGAACTGAGCTGTAGAGAGAAGAGATCCCTAGATATGAAATCTGTGGATATTTTTGAAAGGCATGATGGAAAGAACAACTGGCTTCATATCTAATGCACTGAACCAAGCTTAGGAGTCCTCAGTTCAGTAGCCTACGCGTGCCATCACCAGAAGTGTGTCTGCAGTTAAACTAATACACACTCCAAACCACTCCAAACAGGGCGATGGTGGATAAATCTGTGAAAATGTGCATGTGGGAGCTGGATACCACAGAGACAGAGGACTGCCAGAAACGTACAGGGAGTGTATTGGTGCAGAAGAGGAGAAGGAATTATTAAAGGGATTTTTGGGACAATTAGGCAAACTAAAATTATAGAAGGCTGGAACAGACAATTAGCCAAGACTTCCTGATTATGAAATCTCTCCAACTGCTTGTTCGTCTCGTATTTGAGTCCTGGGGCTTTATTGTCTGGGAAAGGTAATCTTAGATTTGACAAAAACTGTATACTTTACAGAACATTCCTGTATTGGCAGAAGATAGCCTGGTAAACAGATAAGAACTTTCCCTCGTAAATAGAAAGACAAAACGTGCCTTTTCCAACCACCTCTTCTTTCTGTAGGTATGTTTTTGTATGCATCATGTTCATAACCAACACTGTGTTAAAGGACTAATATCTGTTTGCCAAAATTGATACTCAGAAATGGTTCTTTTCTGTTTGTTTTTTTTGTTGTTGTTCATTTTGGTTTTTTAATATGGGTTCACAGAGTGTGTTTCTATATATTTGTTTTTAAAAAGTGTTTGTATGACATTGAAACAGGTTAGAAATTTTGCAAACTGCAAGTTGAGGAAAAGATTTCATATCGGAAAAATATACGTATTAAATTCGCTAGTCAGCCTCAACCGCAGCACGGACAGTAAAATAGATCCATCTATACAGTTTCCTCTTCAAAGTTTAATTTTCACTCAAAACTCTCAGTTTTCAAATTCTGCACTAACAGGAAACATAGGGCTGTTCCCTTTCAATTAGTACTTGCTAGTCTAGGGTTTATTTGGGTTTAGTTCCCACCTGGTTTACTACTATAATTTCCTTTCTCTGGCTTCCCTCCCTTTATTCCTATTCCACAGCCCTAGCTAGAATTTTCCTATTCCTCTGCTACCTCAGGATGTGTAACACAAGATCGTTGTTGATCTTGCTTTTACTACAAAGGTTTTCATTTTTCTTTTGTCTGCTAAGAAGAAAAGCCTCTTGGTTTACTCTGGCTGGCATAAAGAAATAGTTAATTTGCTTGTTCAGCCCTGATGACAATCAGAACGAGGGTGCTACTCCTGCCTGCAGAGCAGGGTAACAGCAGAGGAGGAAATTTAAAGGGCTGAATTCTGGACTTGGTAGCAGGTAATTGCCACCTTCCCCATGCTATGGTATGGAGCTTCCCCCACTATGCCCACCTGCTAGCCTTTAAGCAATGTGTGGCTGAGATACCCAGGCAGGAAAAATGGACTTGCCAAGCACACAGTGAGATGTAGAGCTTGTACAAGACAAGCTGTTCATGTGTTTTTTTGGTCCCATACCAGCTGGTATTCAGTACTGCACTTAATTTGCAGAGGATGGAGGACTCTTTCCTATGAGCAGTCAAGTACTTGTTTTTATTCCTTTCATGTTTTCCTCTTCGATTTTGCATTAAAACTTGAAAAAAAAGGAGAACCAGACTGAAAAAATAACTGCTTATTGAACAGCACTCTCTGCTGCCTCCTGAGAGGTTTGCATGTGGTATCTTGCTCTAAGCTTCTCAAGGCTAAAACGGACACTTCATAGGATGGGAGAAATGCCCTCTTCTGACAAGGAGCTAGAGGGCACGATGTTAAACAGTCTTTGATGCCAGTCCTAAACCCTGCCGTTTGCCCTCCCAGGCAAGGGGGAGAGCTCAACAGTAACGAAGGAAAGGGAGGTGGGAGGCTCAGTGTACACACATGCATTAAAACCCATCCTCCGTCCCCACCTGGATAATCTCCTACTGATGTAGCATCCTCTGCAGGTGTAGGAGGGGAGGAGCTGACATCAGGCAATGCCAGCGATGGGCTCTGTCAGTGGACGTGAGAAAACACCTTTACAATAGCAAAAAAAAGCCCAACCCAAACATCTGCCTTCTTCGAATAAAAATCTTTTTACTAAGGTTTTGTCCAGGGACAAAAACAGGCATTTTATGTGTAAACTATTACATCTTCTGTAATTTATACTAGTATAAAAATATTTGCAGTGGCTGGCCTAGTCCCAGAACGAAAAGGAAATAAATGGTACCAAAAAGGTGCACTTACATCAAGTTATACTGGTAAAGCAGTGTTATTTTTTAAAGTGTTTAACCCACCCCAGAGCTAAAGCAAAACTGCTATGCAGACAAAACCTCATCACTAAAAAAGCATCATTTAAACTCCTTGTTTAAGCTTAATAATGTAAATAGCAGTAGCTGAGAGTGTCGGACAGCCCCCAAATGAAAGGAAATTGAAAAAAGCAGAATAAACAAAATAGAAATAGGAAACAGAGATTTAAAATTAAGGCCCTGCCATCTTGTGGTACCAAGGGAGAATAACTCCAGCGCTGTAGCAGTCACTGGTGGCCCTGGCACCCAGCAGTGCAGGGTGGTTTTTCAGCTCCGGCTCTTGAGCAGAGAGCATCACTGGGCGCCAGGTCCCACATCACCTCGCCTGGCTGGAACAGCCCAGCAGAGAGGCATGCTTCCTTGGGGCACTGCTCCTGCTGCAGCAAGATCCCCATCAGCCCTGACTGCAGTGTTTGAACGTACCACCAACAACCGGTGTTTAAAAAAATGACAGGCCGTGGGAGAGGCAGGGGTTTAAATATGGTAGCATTTCAGTACTCACCTAATGGGAACTATTAAAAGACTTCTATCAGTTTTACCTGCCTATTTTATTTGTCCATTTTATCTTCATCTTTCCATTAGCACACAGGGTGCTTACTCTACATTTAGAAATACCATATCTATTTGGGTTTGCTGAATCTAGCATCCCAACAGAGCTGAGGCTGCTGCCGCTGCATGTCCCTAGGTCCAGCCAGTAGCAAGGCTGAGTGTGCATCCCCTACAGGCACACGCGCACAAACATGATGTACGCATATATGCAAATATACACGTGGCTGACCCCACAAAGCAGCACCAAGAGTGACACACACGCACGGACAGCACAAACAGCCTAATCCTGTTCCCTTCTCTGGCAGTTCACGATGAAGGTCCATCGGTGGGAAATACATATTTTTATGTAACATGAATCCCTCCAGTAGCTGGCCCTTGGACTTACGAGCCCCCAAGGCTCAGTGCCCTGCTCCATTTGCTGGTGCTCAGATACACACACACACACACACACACACACACACAGACATACGGACACCCCCCCCTCAACTCCCAAGCCCCTTGCCCTGCTTGCCAGCCAGTCCAGTGAGATGTTGGCTGATGGTCACACACACACACCCCTTCATTCACCCCAGGTGCTGGCACCCGGACACATGGCCCTGTGACCCATGGTCCTGCTCCAGCTGTTGGCACTTTAGACCCACATATGCACACATGCAGAGGAAAACAATTAGAAATTGAGTTGAGTGAGAAGCCAGGACAGGCTGCGCTGATGCAGCACAGGGCATGGCCAGACAAATGTACTGACCAACAGCCTGCTTGTGTGCAACCGGCCCCTTATCCCCTTAGCCCTGTGTTTTCCCACCCTTGTTTTACCCAACCACCTCAATCACTCCTCCTCCCTGCTTTTGGTTCTTCCCCTAAACATCCTACAATGGGATGGGATTTATTAATCCCAAAATGCTCATCTCCTGCATCCCTGATGAGTCCCATATCCGTAGGCATCCCCTCAGTCTGTGGGATGCTCCGGAGAGCCTCTCCCCTTAACTCTTGTGGTGGCTGCCACCCCCAGTCACTCCCCATGGGGCCGATTGCTCCCCTTGCAATGCACTGGGAGGGTTCAGGCAGTGCCCCTTTTCTCTGATGGATTATTGGGGCTCCCCCACCGGCATCGTGCCTCTGTGCTCCCCCTGTGTACAGACATGAGCCACATAACAATGTAGCTTTTCTTAGGCTGAATAAGCAGCTGCTGTATTACTTAAAATCTGCCAGCCAGTTCTTAACCTATTCACTGTTTCCCACCATTTATTCTCTACAACAGATGAGGCAGAGATCTTGTAGAAACCACAGCACACGATGAAAAGGTGCACATGGGGGAGAGCCAATCTGTCACTGCCTGACTTTGCAGCCTGGGAGATGTTCTTCAAAAACATTTTTTTAATGCAATGTCATCTTTAAAAATAACAAGAAAAGAAAATCAGAGAGATGCCACTAGGTACTACCCATGGAAACGCCAACTGCTCTTCCCAGATGTCGACAATTCAACAGCCAAATGCCTACAATTCAGTTCCTCCTGGGCAAGGAGAAAGAAGCTTCTGCAATTTTTGGCCACGATGGTTTGCACCAGCCAAGGAATGGTCTGGGCAGACAGCCCGAAGCTCCCTGGTTCCTGCAGACCAATGCAGCTGGGGGCTGGAGCAGCACGTAGGACAGGACACATGGCACCCCGCAGAGGGTGGAAGCGCGGATTTGTGCTGTGCTCACATGATCTGAGATTGCGTTTCCAAAACAAGAGCTTGAGAAAGACCGGGTAACTCATTTCGCTGGAGGCTGGCAGCTCCCACAGGGAGTGGTAAGGAGGGAAGAGGGGAAAAAGATGCATCACCCAACAACAGGTTTGACGGACATCTGCAGCCCAGTGAGGAGAGACTGTCAGACTTGCTGATTTACTACATATACATCAGAGTGTGCTCTAAGCCCCCTCGTACTGTCTCAGCACCCCTCTCCCCCAGCCTTCCAGCCAAGCCCAATTTCTACTCCATGCTTCAAATAAGAGGGGTGCTTCAGAGCCTCCAGGGAAAAGTGACCAGAACATCTTTACTGTGTGGAAAACAATGTATTTTTAACTAACTTCTTACTTGGAAACCAGTGAATCATTTTGGCTGAATTTTTCCACAAATAAAGCAGCCTAAAGCAGACACTAGACATGGAAAATATTGTCCAAATGAAGAGTTCAGAAAAATTATACAGAACCAACAATAGGACCTGCAAAAGGGAAATGATGGGGAAACCTTAGCAGTAACTGATGTTGTTAAGCAGTTTTACAATAATCCTACGGGAAAGATGAATAATTCAACAATTTTTTTTTTTCACCTTTTTTCTTTAGTGATTTTTACCTCCCTTCTAACTCATCTCCTGTGGAGATATATAGCAGTACCTGAGACAGATTAGTGCACTTTTACATCTGCCTTCATAAGCTAACATAAAATATTACCACTCACTGTGATCATCCTTTTCTTCAGCATTTTTATTACATGTGGAAGAATTAGCAAGATTTTTCTGAATTGTGATTATTAAAAATGAGAACTACTAAGAACTTGAAATTCAATATTTTTCTCTGGTATCTTACAGACTTAGCCAGACTTTACCACACATGTTAATTCTTAATTCAGTTGTGAGTTTTGTGGTCAGTAAGTCCCATGCTGGTTTTGTGTTATGAAAAAGCAGACTCTGAAATATAAATCACCTGGAAAATGACGTCTCTTTAGCAGTTGTAGCTTGCCTCCCTTTCTTTTCTGCTCTATTCCCAAGTAACTTTATTATAGAACAGCGTGAATGCTAATAATAGATTATCAGCTTCTTTTTTAAGATAGTAGGTGAGGGAAAATTTACTTGGAAAATATTGCGTATTGTTTCTACTGTATCATCCCTTCCTTGGAAAAGGTTCCTGCTTGCCCAAACAACATCAAAGTGATGGAAAATGAAGACTTTTTGAGGTGTGCATGAATCGCCTAAATCAACCTCCCCACTGCCTGTCCTGGAGAACGCATCCCCCAGCTGCCCTGCCAGCACGGGGCAAGGGCAGCTGGCTGCCGGCCTTGTTCAACAAACCAGAGGCTGGATCACAAAAACAAAGCCAGCTTGTTATTGCCTCCAGAGCTGAGGCAGCAGGTCCGAAGGTAAGAGGCACTGTTTTATCCAGTGCTGTAACTTTAGTCAGCTCTTTCGGACTGGGATTTGGACTGCTTTCTATTCATCTTCCTTTTCTGTCCTCAGCCCCATGCCCGGTGGGTAGATGGCTGGACATACAGGCTCCTGCATCTCCCTGTGCCTGCTACTGTGCTGCAAGCAGCCAGGGAAGAAGTGCGAGTGGGCAATTCATCAAGGGCAAAATCGAGCTCATGACATCAGAGGTATGATCATAGGAACAAAATCCCTATTCAGGCTGAAAAACAGGGTCAATACATAGCCTTGACTTTCACCCAGAGCCCAGCTGAGAACTGTTTTAATCAAATACAATAAAACTAATAAAGATTTATGGGACAGCTGTCAGTAGTGAAAAGACTCCATTCTCCTTCCTCCCACAACAGATCTCTGGTAGTAACTGGAGTTCACTGACCAGCACCCATCAAACTAACTCTCCTCTTCCAGGGCTTGTTTAGCAGAGCCTTAATGCTCCAGCACAGAGAAGCTGGGAAAGCATCTAGCCAGTTGTATTGTTTAAAAGAAAAACGTAAATGAGAAAATGCAAGACAGAGTACTTCAGTGCAGCAACAGACGGTTCAACAGCAGACAGACCGGGCAACAGCACATAATCATTTTGCTCACTGTTTTGACTCTCTGATTTTCAATATTTTCTTTTGGTAAATGTGAGCTTAATGTACCTCTGCCCACCCCAGAGCTGCTGCAGATGAGAAGCATCACTACAGTGGTCAGGGGCTGTCAGGATGCTCTCTTCCCTGCAGCAGCTCTCCCAAATACCTGTATCAGTCACTAGCAATCATCCTTTCTGTAACTGCAGCCTCGATGCAAGAAATCCTTGCATCTTTAAGCTGAAAGCAGAACTGACAAGTGTGGCAAAAGTTACGTTCAAGGGAATTCGTTATGAACTGGACTTAGGTGCTTACTAAACATTTAAACATCAGCTTTCAGGACATGTAATTCTCAGGCAATTAATCACCCTCCGTGAAGATAATTATGCCCTTTTGGCTGTAATATTTTCCCCTCTTTAAACTCACATTCTTTCCTTTCTTTGGGCGGGCCAAGAAATGTCGTTTTCTGTTGGAACCAGTGAATTAATTAAGCTTGTGTCTGTTAATTCATGCTTTCCTCAGTCAGTCTGGAAAAGGTTGTTTCCTAGGGGTTGTAGAGGCCCACAGGGCTTGTTTTGGAGCCTTGTGTTTGCACACTTCTCACTTACTGACACGGCGTCCTTCTCCAGAGCTCTGTGGAGATAGTCACCCTCCAAGTCAATAACGCGGTTGCGCCCCATGACTAGAGTTTGTCAGGAAAAATAGCTGAGTAAGGTACACTGGCTGCTGCTGATCAGCTATGTTTATCTAGACTGAGTTAATAAATATGACCCAGTCAAGATGGTGAGTCGACTGTCTGTGGCAGCTGGCCAGGAGCTCCTGGGCAAAGAGAGAAGCTCAGTGACACAGGAAGGCAAAAGGCGAATGTTTGCTGTTGGTACACAACTGCTAAAACAACTTACGCAGATCACAGTGGGCTGAACAATCAGCAAGGCTGATATGATGACCTAGGAAAAGGCTGGCATCCTGGTATGATATCTGGAAAATAGAGGGGTTTTTTTCTTCCTGTTTTCTTCAAGCTGCACTTTGGAAAAAAACTGCAAAAGCGGTCTGATGGGGAAAATATTTTCTCTGTACAGGGGCTGTCCTGATAGTGAATTTTATTCAACAGCAGATGCTATCTTTCCTCTCTGTCTGTCTTTCTCTTTTCCCCTCTTTTCATAACACCCACACTCTATTTTTCTCTATGCACACACACGCGTGTGTGCGCACACACACACGTTGAAGAACCGATAATCTTCATTATCTGCAGGATGCTGTTTCTCTCACCACATATCACGATGCAGTACCAAATGACTGGCTTACTGTGAGCAGGACAGCAGCACACAGGTAGTGCTGCCAGTGAAGGACCTGGGCTGGAAGCTAGAGTTTTGCTGAGAGACGGAGAAAAGAGAGAACTGATATCTGACAGCCTCTGAGTAGCAGTCAGTCTGAATCACTCATTGCTTCCTTGAAGTTTCTTGGACTTTTCTTTTGCACCTGGATGCAGACCTAGTCGAGATGTTCTGTCTGCGTCTGAGCTTACCCAGACAGTCTGTGATCTTCAAATTGGTTTAAACCAATTTTAAATTAGAGCTTTAGCCACCCTCTTCTCTTTGTCTATACGAGCTTCTCTTTTAATCACAAGCATTGCAGAACAATTTATTTTAAAGCATGTGACAATGCATTCCATTTAACCTCACTGAAATTAATTTATGACCACATCTGTAGTAAGACATAGAAGTTTTGCAAAGAACAATCTTAATACAAGAAGCATTTATAGTGTCTTATACCATGTCTCAGGTGTGTATTTAAAAGGCAAATTGTGATCCTCTGCAAGATAAATAATCTGAGGCATCAACAATTAACAACAACAACAAAACCAACAATTAAAAACAGCAACAAAAACACCTCAAGATTTTGGCTTCCTGAATTTTCACATGACAAAACCAGGTGATCTTCCTACTGATTGTCTAATGAAATGAGTAACTGGTCATTTATTCATTCCATTTCCTTGAGGGGAATTTTGATGCCCTGGACTTCTGACAGGCATGCGTTACTTGTCCCAAACTGGGTGCTCAAAAGCACTGGCAAGGAGAAACAGTAATAATTTTTGAAAAATTTCTCATACCTTCATATATATTCAGAAACAACAATTCTGATTCCATCTCATGAGGACTACTGACACATACAAACTTCAAAAAACAGCCTACAGGATCTAAATATAATTTCTTATTCACATTTATTGCACCATTCATGACTTTATAAATCTCTGTCATTCTCTCACTCCACCTATCTAGCCTGTCTACTCACTCACTTCTCATCTGGAAGCCCCTGCATATCTCTGATCACCTGTAACAGCTTGATGATTCTCAGTTCTTCAAAGAAGTATCATGTATTTTGAAGCGTGTCCTCTCCTGCCATTGTATCACATTCATGCACAAGTTTACTAGGTCCATTCTCTACTGTAGTTTCTTCCAGTTCATGGCAACAGGACATCTTGGCCTGTACCTCCCTGGCTTGCTCATGGAAACTTTTAAAATTTCTGATTTTAAAGATTCAGAGAAACCTATTTTAAAACCTTCTTTCCATTCTTCTGGTTGTGAGGCTTTTTAAAATGATACATCATATACTATAGGCAATAATTCAGCAAGTCCACTGTTGAATTCCCTTTAACCAATATCATCTGGCCTTGACCTTGTGGTGTAGGGAATAGTAATATCTCTGAAACTTAAAGCAGAGCACAGGCTGCAGAGTGAAAATATTTGGAGCGATCGCCAGAAAATGACTTTGTGTATGTTTATCTAGAATGTTAGTTGAACTGTTCCCTTTCAGTAGTTAGATTTTTAGCGAACAACAAGTTTGCATTTTAAGAACACAAAATCCGCTTGTCTTCTATCCCATTGCCCAGCTGATAGACCTTGCAAGGTGCCTGGGCAAGCTTGTAGGAAGTGCTGGCAAGGACTCTACAGCTGTGGTCCTTGTGTGTACCATTCCTACGGCAAAGGGCAGGAGAGAAGTTATGGACCTAAAGGGTTAGGCTTCTGAAAGCAAGAACGTCTAAAGTAGCATCCTTTGAACTACCTCTGAGAGAAAAAAAGAAGTGCAAAACAAGAGGCAGGGAGATTACTAGAAGGACAATGGTTTCCAATTCATCAGGTGTTTGATACAGTCTGAGTATAAAGGGAACCTGTATAGAAAGAAGGACTTCATCCAAACCAAGCTGCAGGCCCTAAAAACCAAGGTTGTAGATGAGCTTTTAAGCTGATGAGCATGGGAAAGCCAATAGGTGTGGGAAAGCACATGGTTCAGGATGGTGTTTCCCCTGCCGTAGGCACATGAATGCTCTTTCCTCAGACGAAGGATGTGTGAGAGGATGAAACCCATCAAACATGAAGTGGAAAGCACAGTGCTGTTGAAATAGAGTGCTAAAATGAGAACCGGATCAAGGGTACTCATATTTCTACACAAGTGTAAGAAGACTAAGAAATAGGATGGAGTATTTGTTATGTTTAGCCCTCAATGAAGACACTGTTTTAGTGGGAACTCTGTGGTAGGAAGACAATTGATTAGGCATTGTAATACAAACACAGAATACACAGAAAATACAGAACAAAACATGCTGGCAGTAGAGCAGCGCTGTTTTTCACAGACAACCTAGAATCAACTCAAATGAACAAACTAACCCCATCAGTGAATACCAATTAACTAATTTGATCTGCGTGGATTGAAATTCGGGACCAATAGGAAGGCTATAGTCCAAGGCCTATATTTCTGCCCTCGTGAGCTGGGAGGTAGCTGGAGTCCAGAGACACAGTGAGGGCACAGCACACAGTTGTAGTGGGATACTGCAGTTACCATACAGATCAGGCAAATGTTGCACTGGGACATGAAGCAGGACACACATTTTTAGATATTATTGGTGATTACTTCATGGCAGAGTGGAATATCCACTCCTATGAGCCATGGCTGTGCACTTAGCTTCAGCATCTCTACAGGACAAAAAAGAGTATAATATCCAGAGATGTTATTAATGGAGCCCCACAAGCATCTGTGCTCAACCCTGTGCTTTTCAGTATATCCAGGAATGCTCTGGAAAGGGGCTGGGAAGTGAAGTGCCAAAATTTGCTGATAATTCCAAGTTATTTAAGGTGGTAAAGATGAGAGTGGACAGAGCTGCAGAAGCCTGTTAGATTTCCTCTGTAGTCAATAGGAAGAGGGTATCCAAAAGTTATCTCACATCCCAGATGTGCTGAATGGTCTTCTGAGCTTACTGCCTCCCGTTATCACTGGCAGCCTAAGGAAGCCAGCTCCTGACTCATCCTTATATTAGTGGGGATTAATCCAAGTTTTAATGTTGATGTCTCACAAAAGACCTCATCTCATCATGCCATTCCTCTCATTAGGGAATGACACTTGGTTCTTTTTATTCTGTCAATCCACAGGGTCTTAGGGGTGTAAGCAACGGGTAGGAGTTTGATGCATTCCTTTTTTAGGCTTTCAGCACCACTAGGGGAATAGAGAGCCAGGGTCTGGTCCTCAATCAAGGCCTCTCGTGCCTGCATAAACACCAAAGGTCTTCAATTTTCCCCTAATATTCCCTCTGGGGACTTCCCTCACGCATTATAAAGTGAACACAATTGGTCTTTTAGCACCTTACTACCTCTCCTGAGATTCACGACATGCAGATGAGAAAGGGTGGCTTGTTCCTGGCCAATTCTAGGTAACAGAAAAGTTTAGTACCGTGGATGGGAGACTGCAAGTTAGAGCAGCTCATAAATTTGCCCTAATTTGTGCTGTGGGTATCACCAGTGCAGCCAGGAATGAAAATGGCTCACAAATAGGATTGAGCCAGAGATAGTGATCTGGTGAGCTATGGCAGAGCATAAAAAACTGCAAAATTTGTACATGGCTCGTTCGGAAGAGGTGAGGGGAACTTGATCTGTGGAAAACAAAATCATAAACAGTTCCTCTGTTATGCTGTATCGTAACACAAAGAGCGATTTGTAGCTATTCCTGTGCAATAATTTAAGAACAAACATTGCTGATTTTTTTGTAGTCTGTTTATGCAATTCATGCCATACGTTTTTAAAGAGTCCAATGCACACTTGGCCTTAAAGCGGGCTGAATAACATTTTTCTAAGACCAAGGGGTATTTTGTTTCAGCTTATAAAATAGATACTTCTTGTGGCCACAGAGTGAATGTTTTTCAGTTACCTGATACTGCAAAGGGATGGGATGGTTCAAAGTGTTGTGCGGTGGGTGGAGAAGCATTCCCTCTAATTACTAGAAAAAAGAATAGATGAATTAGGGTTAGTATGGCACTAGATGTGGTGCAGTCCTGTGCATCTCAAATTTGTTCAGAGATCGCACTTGATGTCCTCCCCCAGTGTGGAAGTATCTCTGGAGACATGCAAGACTACAAATCCCTCATGCCTGTCAATTGAGACCTCTGGGTGGCATCTCAAATATCAGACTTTTCAGTGGAGAAAAGAGTGTGGTCCCTGCCAAGGTTTCTGTCTTTTCTTCCCTGAAAGACATGTGCGTATAGCTCTTCCTCCACTGACATCTTGCCACTGACCAGGAGTTACCTCCTCCCAGCAGCAGCAACCTGCCCAGTTCTCCTCCCATTCACGAGTACCCACTTGAGTCCTTCCTGTCCCAGCTGTGGAAAAACACCCGCTCCTCAGCCAAGAACACCCAGCTCTCTTGGACTGTCCAGACAGAGCCGACTCCAGGGCTGGCTGTGAATGTGAGGAGCGGACCGTAAACAGTACAATACTGAGGGGATTGGCCTGCGGTCAGGGTACTCCAAGCCCTCTAGCAGGCTGCTAGGGGATACACCTATACTTACATCTGGATTGTCGTCGAAATACAGAGCCTTATTATTCCTCGCCTACCCTGGATCTCAGTACAAAGTGCACCCTAGGTGATTGATTTCTGAGAAATGTAACATTGGATCTGTGATAATGAGCTACAGGCAACATACGAAGTGCTTATGTTCCACCGCAGGGTCCAAATTTGTGAAATAAATATTTGCTCTCGTGTATGTCTGTGGGATCCTGCCGTAGAGAACACTATGTGCTATACTGTGTTTCAGAGCCACCCATGGCAGCACTTGGACAGACCTTTCACTGCTTGTTTAGCGTGGCGTTTTCTTTAGATTCTCTTCCCATTTTCTCTGCTACTTTGGAAAAACACTTTATAATGTGTTTCTGTTAATGTATCATGTATTATATAAACTAGAAATTGTGTATTGAATAAGGCATAGTGTATTTCTTTTAAAGGTTGGGATCCTATTGTGCTGAAATGTACTCAGACACATCAGACAGGATCTCAGCCCAGAGCCAATAACATTCAAGCAATATTTAGGAACTGAGGGGACGGAGAGAAGAGAGATTGGAGTGCAGATAGGAATGTACCACATCAACCAACCACACGCCCATTTAGAAAGTTTTATATCTTGGAGAAAATATATCATGTTGTTTGGTTAGATATGTAATCCCTACTGTTTGTCATTAAAAGATGATTAAAAGAAGTACATATCCCCAGATTACCTCATATCAAATGATCAGCGTATGTTCACTAATGGCATTTTAAAAGTTAGAGACTGAGTGTTCTTGCCAAAAATCCATTGTGTCCTTGTTTAAGCATCACCATATTTTTACTTTTATGAAATTTAGGCTGCTGAGTGTGAAAATTTACTAGGGAAAGTTATTAAGAAGCAATTCAGACCATGGGAAATATACAGGGAGGAAGACCATAGCTTCAGGAAATATTGGTCCCAGCTTGAATTTTTTATGTACCTCCTCACCTGAAAATGTCATCCTCCTGTTTGGCCTTCAGACAGCTATACCTTTTCTTTCTGAGATGTATGAAATCACCCATCCTACCAAAAGGTTTCTACCTAGGGTAAACAATTTCTCACAAAATTCCTCAGACTCCTGATATAAAACTGGAGTTTCATGTTATTATTTGTTTAAAATTTACCATTTGTAATGGTAAGTAATAATGGTAAAAATAATCTTTTATTAAGGGTGAACATTAAATGAGGGTTTGCTGATCAATTAATATTTCATCCTTTCAATCTTTTTTTTTTCTCATTTTAATGTACTGTCTTGTTCCTGAAATCCACCCATGTATCTGTATCTGTAAAATAATCTAATTTGGTATGTTGAGGCTTTTGAATAATATTACTCTACAGTGAAAGGCTAGGAGGTAGATCTTTATACCACAAGAATTTTAAATAAGGCATCCTTTAGATTTGGCTTAGTTCTCTTTCTAGGACTTTGACTTAACACAGAAAGAGGCAGGCTGAAATGGGACAGACAGTAACATCAACAGACCAAGACATAAAAAGAGAGAGTAAGAAAAGTAGCATCTGTTTCACTACATGCTTAGTGTTCAGCCCAGAGCAATGTACCTGCAAGAAGTAGCTACAGGGCTCTCTCTTGCCTGTTAGTTATTGATCTTCTTTGGGGACACTGTAGTGCTGTGTCCCCAGAGGCTTCATCTTGGATCACCTGATAGAGGATCACAGAACAGAGCAATCAGAAGATAGATCTGCTCCTTTGCAATGAAGAAATAAACATTTTAGGGGGGCAAAGGAAGAGGAACCATCTCCCAGGCTTGCACATTAGAGTAGGGTAGCCCTTGTGCTGGGTATTGGGGAAAGCCTAAACACTGGCCCAGCTCAAGAGCCTCTTGCCAGGCATGGCTGGCTTGCTGACAGCCCTCACCAGGATCCTAACCTCCACGAGTTACTTGTGCTAAGGAACAGGGAATTAAATTTTTAGCCATCTTCTGACAAAGAGAAAGCTGCAAAGTTTGCTTCCCTATGTATTTCAGACAGTCAGATGCCCTCTGCAAAATGACCTGATTCTTCAGCTGTATTGGTGCTGCCTTGATTGTGCTGCTTGCTGCCTGCTGAGGGTTGGGGGTGGAGGAAAACCTCATTCATATTCCACCATGGGCACCAAATGCTTTGCTCTGGCTCTGCTTGCAGTGTTTTTTCTTTTCTGTCTCTGCTTCTGCACATTTAAATTTTGAGATATGATGATGTTGAAGTATCTCATAGATGATGGCTCTTTACTAGAGACAGCTGGAGTGACACTTCAGCCTCATTGACAGTGACTACTACCAAGACTTGTAATTCTCAGAGGTGCTTCTGAAAATTTCTTTTCTCAAATTAGATTTTGTAAATAAATTATCCCTCAAATTTTATTCCCTGTCTTACATTATGCATACATACACATATGCAAAAAACAACATTTTAATCTCTGAAATAAGTTGCAAACTCTATGTGAGCATAGTCTTTGAATCTATTTGCAAAAAAACTTCACACACTTGAACACAATATTTTTTTTTTTAGGAAGTATTTCACAATTTGAAATGTGTTATTCTTGGTGGTTTATTATTTACTAGATTACCATGTTATTGACTAAACCGCTTCAAGACATGAAGAGAATGGGGTATATCAGTAACGAGAGCAAAATTTATGGCTAGAAATAAGGATGCTTTGAAGTCCAATAGCATGGCTTTTGCTACATCAAACCTCATACCTTTTCTCTCTTTTAGCATCTCTTGAGTGCAACTATGATGGCTTTACTATTTGTGAAAATTCTGGAAAATGCCCATCTTCCTCAGCGTGAGTTTCTGACTAAGCCAGTACAAGCAATGAAAATAGCCATTTACATACTTTCCAAATGAAATTCAGATCAGAAAAGCATGGAAATTCTTGTAACTGCTACCGGGAAATGGTGAAACCACAGCAAGACCTGACCTTGACTTGTGCGATCTGTGTTCTCAGCTGAGTTATATTCATATTTTCCACGTTTTCAGTAAAGAATACATACTCTGAGTGAAAGTTTCTGCCCTGGCCCAGCCCCTCTTCACACCCTGAAAGGAAAGGTCCTGTAAGGGACCAGGGCTGCCATGCGAGTACTTCTCCCCTGGGAGAAGAGTTGGGGAGAGGCGACTCTCCCCTGCCCTCTGGCTCTCAGCAGGGCCCTGCTGCCAGCTGTCTTCATCCACATGTTGGGAGGAGAGAGATGCCCAGCCACTCATGTTAGCATGGAAGAAACACAATGAGGTCTTCTGAGGCGTGGTACTAAGTGATATTAAGAGGAGCACAGACATTAGATTATGCGATCTCTCAGCCCAGCACTCCTCAGACTCCGCGTAGATGCTGCCTCCAGCTGGGCCCCCTGCATGGGAAAGAGATGGACATGATGGAGGGAGCTCAGTGGGGGTCCCCAAGGTGTCTGCGCTGAAGCACACCTCCTGCTGTGAGCAGGAGGTTGGACTGGAGACCTCCTGAGCTCCTGCTCAGCCTGAACGATACTCTGACTCAATCCTGTGATTCTATTATATGTCAATATGGATTTATGTGATAAATGGGAAACATTCTTTAGAAGTGACTGCATGTTCTAATGAGTATTCGACTTTTAAAATTGTCAGTCTCTCCCTCTACTCATCAGACTGGAAAAAAGTCCATAAACAGTGGGTGCTATATCTTTGAATATCTTTTTCTTTCTGCAAAAGAAATTACCAAATTTTACCATTGGAGGGAGATAGCGATGAAGCTTTTGCTCTCAGACAAGCTATAACAGTCCATGCAGAGAGAAAACACAGAAGAAAAAAATGCTTCTAGGCCAGGTGGTAAACTTCATATTTAAATTGATAGTAAGTTGCTGAATGCCATTGCATCCACTGTTACTGTAAACTCTAGGAATAGGTATTGCTCTGCAGTCAGATGAAATAGCTGGTCCCTGCCCTGGAGAGACTGGGACCTGAGACTGCAGGGTTAAACTTTTAAAAAGCACCTAGACTCATCTGAATCAATGGGAAGAAGAATCCTAGAAGACTGATGGTCAGGATGGAATTTTTGGTGTTGTACTGCAGCTTTACTCTTTTAGATGTCTTAATGAACTCCACTGCCTGAAAGGTAAGAATCCTACCCTCCTTTCACAGTACGCAGGGAGGTCTAAATCCTTATCAGCTGGATGCACAAAAGCCAGTGCGGTTATAAATAAAAAGAGGAAATATTATCTGAAATTCCACTTCTTCCCAGTCTCCAAACTGCAGGCAATTAGTGATTTTTTTATCAGAATTAACTACCCTGAACTCTCTTCCATCTCTAGCTGCCTGTGCTGTGCTAAAGTCACACAGATTACAGCCTTGGTGGCCTTTCTGCAGCAATATAGGGGCTAGCAGAAACAGGACCAGAGAAGAGAAGAATGTGAGATTTAATTCCTTTCTTTTGCCTTTAAGAACTGGGAGCAGTATTTCTTACCTCCTGGATAACCATTAAACTACATGAGTATTAGATGTTCTGAGACAGCCTATGGTAAAAGCAATATTTTACAGGGCAGAGCCTGGAAGAGCTGTGAGCCAAGGAAGAGGGATTCCTCTTCCAGAGGTGAACCCTCCATGCGACACAGTCATGCAGCCAAGAACTACGGCAGGTGAGACGCTTCCCCAGCCATGGGAACACTCAACCGAGGAGTCTGTAAAATCGTTCATTCTCTCTCTCTGACCTAATGAACATATGGTTATTCACTGCAGTTTGTTATTCAAATCATCAAAGAGGATCTCAGAGTACTCTATTGCCTGGGATTTATGGTGTTCACCTCTAAATGTATTAGACATGCAAAGGCTTTTCAGAAGAGGATGGAATTGAGCCTGATCCTCTCATATTGCAGATCGGAGCTTTTCTTGCAGTTCAGTGGGAAGGGGAGAATGGAGGTGAATATAATCTGAGACAAAAAGGTGGAAGCACTTCTGTGGCCGTGTTTCATTAGTAGAAGTGCTCCAAAACCACCTACCAGATCAGATGGAAGAAGCAGACCAGTACTAGATTGAGACATGTTGCGTTAAGATTGAGAAATACAATGGACAGAAAATCTAGTGCTTGCAGGGTCTGAAAGCAGCTGAGTAAAGGCCAAGAGGGACCACATTTGGAAATTAGGCACTTTCAAAGCAATCAGGCTTGAGTTATGTGCTTAAATCCACCTGTGAACCCAGCCTAAATGCTCACATAGTCAGAAATTGAATGACAATTTTTTAAGAAGATGCCAAGAGTCAGTGAGATATGGTCACTAGCCAGATACACATGCCTAGTGCATTGCAAATATGAAGCAAAATTAGATGTTTTGTCTCACCTTCCAGACAGCATCTTTGTAGCACATTAGGTTGGGACACTGATGACTGGTGATTGTTTCTCAGCTGAGGAGGAGATCGCTTACTGAATCAAGGTCCTGGACTTCAGCCTAGCAAGTACTAATATATGTGTTTAACTTAATTCACGCTAACCCCACTGGTTGCTTGAATCAGGCAACTTCCAGTTCTAACATGTACATAAACATTTGCAGCATAGAGTTAAGCCATAATATATTTTGGTTCAAATTTATCCATAACTGACTTTCCATTCAGGGACTTAATTGTCTGATTCACTGATGCTGAATTGATTTGAGCCCGTTTGTACTGAAAAAGAAAACACTTACAAGTGGGAAGGCTTTCCATTCCAGCTCCTCTCTCTCCATCTGAACTTCATGGATGCAGCACAACCTGGGTGTTTGCTTTTCAAACACAGACAGTGGCAGGGGGGAAGTCAGGCCCCTGTCTTCCTATTTGTGTAACAACACCTGCTTTTGTAGCAAGGGAGAACACTACCAAATTACATGGTCAGGTTCCTCAGCTAGGAAGAGCTGACTTAACGCCGGTCCAAAAGTGTCCGCTTTAAACATGGTCTGCATGGGCCTGTGCAGTATCCTGGCACAGCGTTAGTGCGCTGAAATGGGGGATAACAACGGTGAGTCAAGGTATGAGGGAGAGATGGGGGGGAAGGCTGGCAAGAACATCACGCTGCTGTCATATTTTTCCAGATGAAAGCAGTCCCTGAGATGACAGGTCCCTGATAACAGGTATCACTTTGGTTAATCTATAATGCCAGTGACTGATTGTTACATTTATGTATATGTGTGTGCAGATGTGTATGTGTACATACACATATACACACAATGCAAATATATATAGATATGTACACATAAAAAAAAATTGGTGGAGGGGGATCCAATGAAATGCAAATTTCAAACAAATGGTTAGGTTAAATCCTGCATTGAATAAAAGCGTGTTGGGTTTAACAGACTTTCAGACGGGGTTTGACTGCCTGATGACATCATATGGCTAGTGGAGAGAGAACAACAGGTTTGGGCATAGGGGCCAGGAGGACCTGGCCAATGTCAGGGCACTATTTGTCCAGGCAAGGCACACAACATCTGAGTTCCTTCCAGATTTCAGCCAGCACAGCTTTCCCATGAGGCCTCTGCAGGCAGCATAGATGAGGAAAGACAGGTTACTGCTCCCTCATCTCTCCAGGCACTTTGAGACACTGGCTGATCTGGGTCTGGGGGAGCACTAAAAGCAGTTCACAGCCTCCTTTCCCTCCTATTAAACTCAGGTGCTTGATGTATGAACTTTGTGCACAGTGGATCTGTTTCTTCACCACTGACTTCCCTAACATATGGGAAAGAGATTAGGAGAGGAGGGCTGGAAAGTGAAATACTGTAATACCTGCAACTTTGCCTGTAAAAATGGGTATGCTATGGTATATTGTACCTAGTTTTGATGTAATGGAAAAGACTAAGTATGTGTGGGGACATGCAGAGAGTTTGCTTTTTTTTTAATATATATATCTTCTACTATTCAGAGCTTCACCCTCCCCATTCCCTGTCTCTTTTCCTCTCTGTTCCTTGCAAGGTCAAGAGCCCCCACTACACTGAAACATGCGCTGGTTGCATCATACTCACTGCACTGTGCTCCACAACATTTTACAGCTGCCACACCAACCACACACTGAACTTGGACAAGTTGACTGATATGGCTAAACACAGTTGGGTCTCCATTACCTAGCACATTCAAATCTAGACACCACCAAGTTGTGAGAGTAATTGCTCCGCCTCACTCTCATGAAACTTCTGAGTAGAAAGCACAAAACCACCATAAAGCTTTCCACCCCTGACAGTGGGGCGGTTCCACCTCTAAATACACTGTGAAATATACAGTAAAATCAATGAAGAGGCAATATGTCATTGCATTATTCAGAGATTGCTGTTGGCTATTTAAGCAGTTTCTGTTATGACTAAACATAAAGGCTGAAAGATCTTCTTACATGTATCTGAAAGATAACAGCTGCTGAAGTGATTGACACACCTTTTATATTTAGAAATTAGAGACTGATTTGCATTTGACGGGAATAACAGGTTTCTGTTCTGAAGAAAATAATTATGTACCTAGAAGAAATTTAACCATGACTATGCTAGGCGAAGATCTTGCCACAGTCATTCAAAACACTATAATTGTGATGTTGTAAAATGTGGTCTGTTTGAGTATTCTTACAGTTTTTGTAGTATTTTAAAATAAGTGAGGCAATATTTAAAGTTTGCCTTTCCAAATGGGCTTTATTTCCTTGCATTCAGTTGCACAGACTGAAAGATTAACACAAATGTACTTAAAAGTAGGTTCCTTGGCCCTCATGCAAGGATATAAATGGTTTTATTTTCCCAAAATTTGGGTACCTTACAGTTGCCTTTGGAATGACTATGTCAACAGGAGATGCCTGGATTCCCAGTGCTTATGAAATTCAATCTATTTCTTTAGGTGCATAAGTAAGAATTTAGGGCTCAGACACATGATCTAATTATGTGGTTTAGCAAGTTGACACTCATCTTATGATGTGTGATAAACTGTCCTTTGATTCAATGCAGTTCAAGTCGTCCTGAGAACTCAGAATTATTTCTGTCACAGATGTAAATGGCAAAGGTCCCACTGTCTTGAGTGGAATAAGCTCACTGCAAGCCCAAGATGTTTTGCTTCAAACTGCATGCACATTGCCATGTCCATATGGCATTTCTTCTGGGTTTCTCATCTCTTCTCTTGCAGCTGGCGTTTGTGCAAGTCTATGGATGCATGCTCTTTTCCAGCTGCAGCTGTGCCAACAAAAAGGCGAATGGCCCAGACTCCTCCCCACTCTGCTGCTGGAAGTTATCATCCCTTCTGATCTGCTGGCCAGGCTCCTCATGTGACTTCCCATAACTTGTTTCAGTCAAAATAAGCTGCTGTAACAGTGGCCCCTTCTTTAAATTCTTAAAATTGACTCATCTTTTTTTGATGGATGTTGGTTAGAGGCCACAGAGAGAAGGTGACAAGCGCATGGGGACGAGGTTCTGCTTCAGTGACGTCTTCCGCTGGTGCAGCTACAGCCCAAGAGGGTGCGTGTCCACAGCCCACGTGCAATCATTAATTGACTTCCCTGTTGTCAAGAAGCCCTAAATTCTGGGAACAAGCTGTCTGAAAAAAACCCTGTTTATACAGCCCAAGGGATTCCTGCAATGATGGCAAAATGAATGATCAGACTGATTAATATGCTGGTCCATTTAGTTTTCTAAAAATTGAGTAAAAGAAAGCCATTAAATAAATGGCTTATATTAAATAAAATTAAATGAAAGAAAGCCAGAATGCCATTTGGGATGGTGAAGCAGAACAGAACAGGAACAGAAAAAGAAAGGGTTGCTGTAGAGCAAGAGGTGGCTACTGGACAAAAAGATGTGTTTATCTTTGAGGCATTTTTTCATTTTTGCGTTGTTTCATTTACGCTTATACGAAGTCAGCATCAGTCATATTTGTCTTGGTTTCCAGTGACTATTATTTTAAACTAACTGTGTACATTGTTGGAACATACAAAGAGGACTTAGTACAGACAGCTTTACCAGGCTGATGACTAATTTTACTTCCGCTTCCTTTCTGGATGACTTTTTGTGACTGGTTTCAATGAAAACTCAGTTTATACCTACAGTAGTCAAGAGAATGTTTTTCATTTCATGCGCTGTTTCTTCCTTCACTTCCCGTTAGCCTGTGAGACAGACTTCTTGGAATTGTAAACTTGGTGAAATTCATTGTATCAATAAATCCCAGCACTAGCAAGCAACCCATGCTAATCTTGGATTCACAGCAAGGCATGAAGCAGAAAGTCAATAGGCTACCTTGCACACCACAGCTCGGTGAGAATAAGATTCAAGTAAATACGGAAAGCATCCTTCCGCATGAAAAACGTTTCCTAGGAAGGAAGAGAGGCCCAAACCACCTGGGTCTGCAGAGGGAGAGGGTGAAGATTTGGTCTCTCATGGGACCAGCAGGCAGGAGAGTGTCCCATCAGTAAAACTGTTTTCTATCATTCTTTTCTACCTGATAGTAACCATCAGCAGGGGAGAGTCCGCAACCATGCGGGGTGGATAAGGGGTGGAAAAGGGAGGTTACTGCCATAGATCACTCACTGTTATGCATTATTATATTATGGGTACATATTATTATATATGAGTATATTATCTTATGGGTACGTATTTTTATATATGTACCCTTTCCACACTTTGCAGTCAGGGATAGTCTGAGGCTAGAAACAGGATTCCTCTCTAGGTGATTAATTATGCTAACTAGAGGTCAGCTAAGGCATAGAGACCCAAAAGGCAGTGCAGAAGCAGAGGAATGTCAATGTATTTGGCAGTCCTGGTGCAAAGAACATTACACAGCAGAGCTGACAAATCAAAACACTGAGAAAGTTTTTGTTGTTTTTCAGACTGAGTCATAATTATGGATGGTACACTTTCCAGTAAGAGATTATCTTTCAGACAGTTTGCACATGGATTGCCATTCATCAAGGAATTTGGGGTTATTGTGAACAAAGATAAACTGAAAGGCAATATACCAAAGTAATTTGTGGCATGGGTTTAGTGGGGAAAACAATGGCTGACCGCTGAAGCAGTTAGCCCTGATAAATTCAAAGAAATGGATCAAAAGGAATATTGGAAGTAATTTCCGAGTCAAAGGCTATAATCTCATTCCTGAAACTGATGTAAAAAATATGATCCACTTAGTTCCCATTCACCAGCTGAAGCAAGACTAGCCGTGCTGTTTTCCCAGCAGTCAAAAGCACGCAGAACCTGGCTCAAGATACTGGCCATTTTTGCTGAAGTCATGCAATTTTCTCAAATCCCATTGCCACAGGGGGACAAAGACTGAGCCACTGTGGCTGAACTCTGCCTTTATGTCAGCGGATGGTTGACATGGTGGGAAAAAATTTTGCCACTGATTCTTTTGGGGTTTGCACATTTGTTTTGCTCTAAAAATAACTCAAAGTGTTGGTTTCTTTGTTTCTACTATATGACTTTTTTACTTTTGTCATGGGCTCTTTAAGTTAAATTCTCTTTATCTGGGGAAAGGTTTAAACTGAAGCCTAAATGAGCCAACCTCCTTGGGCTCGCTAGAGAGCCACTGGGGAGAGACAGGATCTTTCTCGACTTGCTCTATAGAAGAAGGCATCCTAGGGAGATTAGCTTTTCTAGATTAACATTAACAATTGCGTAAAAATATGTGTTGGATTGGGGATGCCACAGAGGACATCTCTCTCCATTCCCAATGGTGTCTTTTTGGACCTATTTTGCTTTATTTTGTCTAATCCTGTTTCGAACCTGGAGGTTTGCTCTGACTCCTCATCGCAGCTCCTGTTTCAGAAGTGCACTGCCTGCTCTGTGAAGTGACTTTTACCTGTTTTAAACCGAGCCCTGTTCTGCTAGTGGAGAATTTGGGTGAACACCTTCTCCCTCACCTTCTCCACTGCCTTCCTCGTTGTACAAACCTTAGCCATACCCTCTCTCTGCTCCCAGCTGAGCTGTCCCAGCCTTCTGCACCTCATAGCTGTCTCATCCCCTAAACCAACCTGCAAATATCCTCAGCTGATCCCTTAGGGGTTTAATGCACGAGGTACGAAACTCTTATGCAGTGTAAAGCAGAGTTTTTGGAGAAAAAGTTTATGCCACAGCAACAGCCTGGAGGCCAATGGGTACCTAAGGCTACTGTGCCTGGTTTGTAACACTGAGCTGGCTGAGAGTCACCATGAAAAGCCGATCCACAGTCTGCCACAGCAGTGCACAAAGGCACACCTTGTTGCCCACTGGATGTTTTGAGGTATTTTGTTTTGGAAGAATTTAGATCTGGTGGCGAAATCAGGCAGCTCAAGCCCATGATTCTCCATGGTATTCTTAAGTCTCCCCTTTTTCAGGAAGAAATGGGTGCTCTAAACAGCCAGCTGAAAACAGCCTGCCCCGCACAGCTAAGTAAACCATCATTGTCAGGAATGTGGGCACGCTCTGTTTTGTGCCAGGCTATGTGTGCGCTCCCTGCTGAAGCATTTCCTTTAGCAAAACAAATAAGTGCCACAACGGCAAATACTACAACAATCAGTCAATTGATGGACTGAAACACTCCTTTGCCATCATGCAGTGAATCTCTGCATGAAAAACACAGGGCCTGGAGAATTGCTTTTCCTGCATCTTATATCAGCACTGCGTTTTTGCCATGATCCTAACCTGACAGGCGTTGCTTCTTAAAACCCAGAGAACAGACTGATTATTATGGTAACTCAGTATAATACTGTGTTTAAATCTGCTCTCACTTATCCTCTTTTGCATGACATGACATGCCATTGGTTTGTCCTGGTAGAAGTATGGTCCTCTCTGAAGAAGGCAGCAGGGTATGTTCTGTGATGGTCGTTCTAACAATTTACAGAATAGGAGCATCTCAGACAGAGCTGTCTGTCTTGGAATAAACCAGATTTCAGGCCATGAACCGTTGCCAAACAGTACATATCACTTACTTTGAATTCACACTGAAAGTGTCACAAAGCCCAGGGATACGGTTGGACTTGATGATCTTAAAGGTCTTTTCCAACCAAACGATTCTACGATTCTATATTTTGGCGCTCTCAAAAATAACACATATAGTAATAGTACTTTCCCTAAGATAGTGCACAAACACAAGCAAAAGTGCATTTGTCTTTTTTTGCCTCTAAACTAGCAGCAGTGGCTGTGCAGTCATTTGGTCTTCTTCTGTTTAAAAAATACAGTACATTCCTTACTCCCAGCCACCTTGACCACTAGCTGTTGTGTTTCCTACGTCAGAGGAGATGAGGTCATTAATACCACCAGTAATGATGTCTGCAGAACGTCCTCTTTTTGCCAGCTCATAGGGCTGGTCTGGATGAATTATGAAAAGGATCTACGATCCATTTAAACTCCTCACTGTTTAAATTGGCTATTAGAGATACGCCTTCACTGTCTTTCCTTGGCTTCTTCCTGATAAAAGAAAAGATGACTCGCTGAGCTATCTTGGTTGAGGAAAAGTATATGAAAGCAGAATTTCGCAACAAGTCGTTGAAGAGGGACGCAAGGAGAGAACTTGTAATAGAGCAAGAAGAAAGAAAATGGGGAAAAATAAAATAGAAATCTGAGGGAAGACGAAGAAAATGGTAGATCTGCAAACATAAGGCCAGTGGAACGCAATTGTGGTCAGATTATAGCTTGTCATGTCTTCATCATCTTCAACAGAGGCATGACCATATCCAAATATTGCTGAAATAAAACGGAGTGATAAGGCCAGTATGTGATTTAAGTGTTGGAAACTGGTTTTGTGGCAAAGGTATACACCAATAAATCAGGTTTGTTCATATTTTACTGACCTTTATCCATGGGAAATAAAGAAACCAGAGAACACAGACAAAACCACCGATTTATAGATAGCACAAGAAACACCTAGCTCATTCTACTGTGCAGTGCAGGAGTTGTTTACTTTAAAATGAGTAATGACATGGCTGTCTTTGAAAAGCAGCATTCAAGGCTGATATTTAACTCTTCTCCCCGGGAGCGTCTGAAAGAGGCAATTCAGATTGCAGAACAAGAGAACCGGCTGAATCCCAAGGGGATGGCTCCTGGCCATCTTCTTGGAGGTACTCTACAGGAGTTTGTGGGCATGATTCTTAGATGACCCACAGTCTCCTGAAAAGAGCTGCTGCATCCTTGTGAGGTAAGAGACAAAGGATGAATTATTCTTTCACTTGCTGATGCCAGAGTTAGAGTGTCGCAGCCAGCAAGCCTCTACAAAGTAGACTGCGTAATGGGGGACTCGACATTTTAATTATCCCTGGCCTCAGTCCTCCAGCTCAAAGAAGGATGAGTGTATTTAGGAATAACTGACAAAACTTTTGCTGCTGAGTGTGTCTGCGAGGAAGCTGCCTGGCAGAGCGAGGGCCTGTTGCTGCCCGTGTCCAGCAGGCCCGAAGAGGGTCTGCAAACATTGCAGGACTAGGCACGATGAGAAATCATTTGAAGCAGACTGCAATACGGATTTGTTTCTGTTGTTGTTTTCATTAATATGCTGCTGCTTCATTTGCTGTTCAGTTAACTCATGGGCTGTGACATCCCGGAGGAAATACAGTGATGCTCTGGGGGCTGATGCCAGCACTATAGACGTAGTACGTGGTGTTTTGGCACAATGCTCCAGAAAGACACACAGGGAAAAGTGGGCAACAAAATGGCGTTTTCTGAACTCAACCTTCCCACCTTCTCCATTCACCAACACTCAATAGACTGGTGAAGGCTAGCTGTAATCTAGCCAGGAACCAAGTACTTCAACAGATTCAGTTGCAAGACTTCACTTACCATCCAAACACATGGGTTGTTTGAAACTTTCTTTTCCTTATGCACTTTCTATAAAATAAAACCTAGAGCAGCCATAATTGGTTGGGTATTCTTACAAGATTTTCATAGAGTTGAAATTATTCTTTTGTTGATTTTGCAATGTAATGACTTCTGATACTAATGTGATTTTTTTTAAAGGAGGATACCACTTATCATCCACACTTCTGAAGTGCTGAGTGTTTTAAGGTCCCATTGGCTGAAAACTCACAAGTTTTACTTATCTGAATGTACAGCTTTGCTTCTGTGATGTGGCCAGCTGCCTTTAGTTCAGGGTCCAAAATACCACTCAGAATCTCATTCATAACGAACAATTTACTTTGTTGATAGCTGGGTGATTTTTAAACTATGCTTATAAGCTAAACTCCTGTCTCTTGTACAGCTTTTAAAACATCAAAGTGCCTAAAAAGTACAACTTGCCCACTCTTTTTATTCTATATTTGCCAAGAGCATCTGACTGGGGAGCCTAGGAACAAAGAACGAGTGATAATGGGGTGATATTGAGAATGATGAACAACAGTAATACAAAAATCCCGATACTGCTCAGGTGTCAGCCAATGCACAACTAATAATCTGGCATCTGGGCACTAAGTCCTCTGTGGACTGCTTTGTCATTTCCTGGTATGGACACAGTGGTTCACAGGGAACTATACACCACTAAATTAGTCACGTGCTCCTACCATTAATTTCAAAAGTACATGAATGCAAGCAAAATTTGGTCTGAAATGTATATAATAAAAGCTGAAATATACCAAACCAAGGATGTCTCTAGGATACTTACTTCAGTAATTGCTTTTTGAATTGCAGAGGTTATTGGGTTTTTCGTAAGATACCTATAAAAGCAAGAGAGTTTGATGGCTTCACAGAAAGCTATAAATCCCAATGGATTACCAAGTGGAAGTGGTTCACAGTCTGCCACTGGGTTGATGGTGATAAACAGGACTGAATTTAATGGTGAAAGTCTGTTACTACCCAAAGCTCAGTCAAAATGATTTCTTGACAGAAGATTGTTCTTCAGACAATGGGAAACTGCATTTGATGTAACCAGCACAAAAGAACATTGCCCTCTTTCTGGTAATCATCAAATGCTTTGGTTTCTTAACTTGGAAATAAACAAGCCTCGAAGAATTTGAGGTTTTATACATCTCACATACTGTTTTGGGTTTTTTTTCAAACCTAGATAAACTTGCAAATATTTTAAAACTTGTGAAATAATAACTTTCCACTGTGGTAAAGAAGAATGAAACAAAAATTCCTGTTTTCATAGACTTTAAACAGTTCTCCAGCTCATATTAAACACTTGGGTGCAAACAGCTGCCACTTCTGCTTTGGAGGAACACAGTGCTTTTCAAAAGGATTTTGTTGCCTCCAGAATGTGACAATAGAGAAAGAATTTTAAGCCTTGCATAGATTATTTAAACATCTTATTTTGCCCACCTTTAATCTCACTGAGACTATCTGATTTGCTGCTTTGCAATTTGTAATCTGTGATTCAGTTATGTCACTGTTTGCCATGCAATGTCACCTAGCTACCTTTGTGTGTCTGGAGGGATGATCCGGCTCTGTTAAGGATGTGACCAGCTGTTTGTGCTATCGAGCTGTGACAATTTTCCCCCTAACTGCAGACAGGGCCTGGTGTGGATTTTTTCCTGAGTGCGGGGAACGGCAGCCCCTTCATTTGGCTTCTGCCGCACGGGAGTTGCACAGGGACCTGAAGTGCAGTTCCAGTGGGACTTAATGATAATGCAGGCGGGCTGTAGATATACAAGATTTTCCATGTGCTAGAGGAGTATTTTAGAATGACAGGGCTCTAAATTCCACTTCCATGGAGCCAACTGCATGAGACAGATGGTGTGGTGAGAAGTATGCCGAAACCTACAGGAATATGCCTGGAAGTGTCCTGGTAATTTATGAGATCTCTCTCAACATCTCCACTGAGGATATGAAACCAAGATGCAGTAATATACCACAGGCCAATTTTAAGTGTGGTTCTTCCCCTTTGCAATGATTTTCTGAAGCTGTTTGGTGGAGGACTGTGGATGGATTTTACAGTTCACCAGCGAAACACAGTGGAACTTCTCCAAACGCTAGGAAATCCCATTGAAAAACTCAATTGAAATGTTAAGATGTCAATATTTGTATCTCCATCATTAGAAAATAACAAAGTTAATCTCAGCCTGCCAACCCTGGGGACATGCTGCAAGGGTAGTCTGGGAGGCTTTGATCTAAAGGTTGGTCTGGGATGCATGAGCTGCTATGGAAGAGAACCAGTACAGGCTGATCTTTTTTTCATCAATAGCGGAGAAAGAGAGTGAGAGCGCTAGCTACTTTTTTGATAAAGATTATATACAAGTTTACAGTTCTGCAGTGCACTCTGACTGTATTGACAACCACAGATATTAACCTCTGAGGTGCTTGTCTGTATCTATATGAACAATCTTTGAAATCCCATCTGGTTTCTCAATAGTTATTACCTAAGCTGGAAGATGTATACCCTAATGTCAAGTCAGTTTATAAAACCCTGTGTGGTTTGGGTCCCAAAAAGCATCAGAACTCTTCATTCTCACTATATCTCATCATTCTCATTATTTTCTCAACTGCTTTTGCTAACAGTGTTTGGTTTTAAGTTCTGGAAGGAGGGCGTTAGGTTATTTCCAGCAGGGACATTTCAGTTTGGTCATCGGTTTCATCATTTAAAAGAACCCCAAGTCTGTTGACTTGAAAAGCATGCTGAAAAGGCTTCATAACTCTGGGAACCTTTCTTGGGCATGTTGGGTGTCACACAGCAGGGTGACTTTTGTAGCAAGAAATGCAAACCATTTTGGTGTTGACTTCTACTACCTTTGATGTATATAGTTCTGTGTATTGATTGTAGACAGTCCCTAGAGACTAAAAAAGTCGTATTGTCTGATAATCCGTCACAGGAATGTTTAACCACAGGTATGAGATAAACTAGTGTTAGTGATGGATTTTTTAAGAGGTAGGTGGTATTATTGTTCATCTGCTTTAAAAAAACTGATTTTAACTGTGTTAGCAATGATAAGTGCTTGGTAATAGCTGTGACTTTAAATAAGAATTATAAGAAACTATCTCTCCACCTCAGAGTGTTTTGTCCTTACTACACTTCTCTGAAATATGTTGGTAGAGGATATATTTAAACATAATTCAGCAAAGAAGTGTGCTGAGACACTCAATACAGCTATATCAATTGCCTAATGAATACATCAATCTTCCCAATAACGGGTAGATTTTGAAATTACTGGTAGACAAAGGATAGTTTTGTTTTTAAGGCACAGGACTATTAAGTAAGAGTAAAATTTAGGCTTGAATAAATGTGCTTTCAGATTCTACTGGGAATTGTGCACATTTATATTATGGTCTGGTTTGTTTCGGCTCCTGGCTTTATCTTTGACTTCCTCTGCAACACTTGGACAAGTTACTTTACATATACGTGCCTTGGTTTCCACACTGTAAATTGTGGACTGTGCAGGAAATTAGCCCACAAAGAGTTCAGATCCCAACTTAATTAAAGGTTGCAGAGGCAATTTTGTTCCTCAGAGAAGAGACTGGTTTTTATTACAAACTATTATCGTGGTAATTATCATTTACCATAGGTATTAGGGTCCATTTGCTTCCCCTAGTTTCATGCCAGTGTAAATCATGTAACATCAATGAAGCTTTCCTTGATTTAAAGCAAGGCTGTTGGGTACATATTAGCTGCTAAGTGTCATGGACAAGCTGTCACTCAAGCACTTCTCAGCTTTTGAGAGATATTATAAGTCTCCAGTACTAGTTTTATTTCTGCTCAGTTTGCACAAGCTCCTTGTGTCCATTTAGAGAGGCCTGAGAGTAGTCTTGATAGCAATCGAGAGGAACAGCAAAAAATGTGGTCCTCTCGACAAGCACTTATGGGAAACACAAGACTCGTAACTGGGAAATGTGAGATATTTCACTGTGCGGGAAGGTGAGTAATGGAGGAGAAAGAGCCTCTGTGTTTTACCTTCCTCCTGGGCGTAAACAACATGCCCCTCAGTAAAGGATATCGAAGGCAGATGAAGGCTATCTTATTAGAGTTCATTTGCCAAGGAAGGGGGGCTGGAGTGACCAGAGAAAGCTGTGGGTTTGGACTCCTGCAGAATAACAAACTCCCGACTTCCTGTGCTGCTCTTTCTCTTGGGGATGTTTTGGTAACCTGCCAGCCCCAGCCTGGTGGCAGCTTAAAGGAGGGTGGCCAAACGAATAGCCCTGGTGATATGAATAATGATTAAAAGGTTAAAGAAACCCCGTGTGACTAGCTGGAATCACATGAGCTCGAGTAGACCTGGTACTCTAGTAAGCAAACAGCGGCACATTTACTTCGGTGATGGGATATATACACTGTATATAGGCATTTTTCCTATTTACTGCTTCAGTGTGTTGATCCCTAACTGCTGAGACATTCTTTCATCAACATAAGTAAAAACGTTATTTGCTTGAACTGGGTGAAATAAAATAAAAACCGAGCCCAGACTAGGAAGTTTTTCTCCAGATTCTTTCCACCTTCCTTGGCACCTTTGATGTGTGACCCTTGCCACCCACGACCCTCCCTTTCAGCCGGCCCTCCCTGGAATAGCCTCCGAAAGAAACGATGGTCCCCAGGACTAAAGAGGAGGCTGTGGTTTCCATAGATGACTGCCTGCTGCAGGCACTGCTTACTTGTGGTGTTTATTTCAGTCCCTCCTAGCTACGGTGCCTGGAGTTGGAAGGGTCAATCCGCAGTTTGAATTGGCATATTTTTAAGGTCTTTTCTATTATGAAATATTTATGAGAGGAAACAAGGTTGGACATTCCTGCAGCCAGTCCAGTGTAGGAACGTTATGTGCCTTCCTTCCCCGAACATGTAAATGCAGTCAGTTATTTAATGGAAGACTCACATACCTTGTTCCTTTACATTTCAAGTGAACTGTCAGAGGAATGTAAACATTTACTTGGAGCAAGCCCTCAGGTGAAGGATTACCATATGCCGCAGAAGGAAATTCCAGCATGCCCACCAAAATTTATGCTGTGGAGAGAGCTATGAATAGAAAGTTTGTACACTGTTATGAATATGGATAAAATACATCACTCATGGCTGGGCTATGGCACGCAAAATTGAAAAACACATATTTTGGATCACACAATATTTTCAAAAATATATTTAAAAGAAAATAAACATGGAATCTTGTGTGTTCATTTACTGTTTGAAGTACCTTCGGGGAAGAGAGACATCAACAATTTTTCTTCCAGACCACTCACTTCTTTTGATAACAGGGGGTTCTTTGGGAGAAAGGCAGCAGTCTTATTCCTGGGATCTCTTTGTTTCCGTAGCCAGTGCCCATTTATTGCGAGTTTATGTTGTGTTCAGAGCTAGCAAAAGCAAACGCGTTCAGTCTTAAAGGTCAGAATTCCTCGTTCTCAGCCACCTCACAAGGTGACCTTTTCATGAGTGTTACATGACCCTTGTTCACCTTGCAAATCAGTGTAATTAGCACTTTTATTATTATTATTCAACAGCCAGCCAGTCATCACTGATGTTTTGGTGTGGTCAGCATCAGTTTCTTTTGAAGTTAAAAGACTTCTGCTAAATGTGTTAAAAAGAGATGTTAAAACTTGTGTCTGTGAGAAGGACATCCCCATCGTGCAAACCAATGGCCTCTGGACACCTCAGCAATGCCAGCCTGTGCAATGCAGTGGTCCTGTCGTATAATAGAATCATAGAATCATAGAATCATAGAATGCTTTGGGTTGGAAGGGACCTGTAGAGGTCACGTAGTCCAACCCCCCCGCAGCGAGCAGGGACATCTTTAACTAGATCAGGTTGCTCAGAGCCCCGTCCAACCTGACCTTGAATGTTTCTAGGGAAGGGGCCTCCACTACCTTTGTCTATGCTCCAGAGCTTGCTACTATGACCTGAGGCCACGCAGAGCTTCTGCACTGCGAACCCCTACGTCAGCCCCCTCTAACTGTATTTACAGTAGTGCTGCACAAGCTCCTTTAGGTGGGAGGTACTCATGAGGTGTGATCTGCCCTTCCTCTGGGTGTATGTGTTTGGGCCAACTCATGAATTTGTTCTCAGGACCCTCCTGCTACCTTTTCCTCTCTGCTTTCCTCCTGCAGCATCTCTTTCCATTGCAGAGTTTCTTTTTGCATATTTGTGGAAGTGACAGGAGAACAATACTATGCTTAAATGAGATCAAGTAAAACAACCATATTATTAGTGAAAGAGGAGTGTGAGACAGTGAAAGAAAACAATATTTGGCAGCAGAAACACTCAAGAGTTGCATCAGGCCCAAGCTGTCCAGAGTATGTTGATGCAGAGGAAGGGAGGAGTTTGATGTGGGATAGTGAGTTCCTTTGATTATCTTTAACTGTTACCCCAAAGCCAAGTTTATTTTAACTGGAAATTGCACCTGACAATTGAATGAGAAACTTATTGAAAGAAAAAGTTACTGATTTAAAGTCTTAAGATTCCTCCTGCCTAAAGAATGACAGCCCAAACCTTGCTCAGGGTTAGCTGTGGCACCCATGTTCAAGCTGAGTATCAGTGGGATCTCCAGGGACACACACACCCCCATACCCTTCTCTCCAGGCTGTTCATACCTAGGACAATTTGAGCCACAAGTTTCCTACAGCCACCTGCCCCTGTTGTTCTCCAGCCCCCCGTCCAGCACAGTGCTCAGTATTGATTGCAGGGGTATGGTACAGCGTTCCCCTCATGGGAGGCTCTGAGTCAAAGTGGTACCTAAAGTTATCAGTGAGAGACAAGGAGCAGGTGTGTTTAGAGGTGAAACAACAAGGTACAGCTAAAGAGGTAGAACTTCTCTCTCCTTAGTTATTAAGAAAAAAATGGTAGCTAATTTAGTTAATTTAGAATCAATTAGCACTCGATATTTAGAGAAACAACCATTGAGTAAGAGCTTTACTGCAATGTAGGTGAGTTTCCAGGTGAGGCCGAAAGGAACAATCAATCTCAGTCTTTTTGCCTTCAGTCATGTCTTTTAGAACAAGGGTAGGAATGTAAATTCTGAAATGATGGTGATGAAAAGATTGTTAAGAGTAAATATTTGGAAGCTGGAGAGTGAATACATGGCCTTTGTGATTTTTGCATTAATAGACTGTTTCCTTTGAGCATCAAATGCCTTAGTTGTTACCTCTCAATCTGATGTAGCAGCCGTGCACTCTCTGACCTTACTGTAAAGGAAAAACAAAGTACCACTCACTTCAGGCTACTGACACTGAGATGAAAAAATTCTGATGCTTGGGTGAGGACTGGTTCTTAAGGCAGCAAACGGTGATGCTGGAATGAAATATAGCATCATAACAACATAATGGCTTCAGACTACTCAGCGTCATGATACTGTGCATGTCACATTTGATACAGCGAATGATCAAGGTGTTATTGCCATTTTCTAGCTAAGGAAACTTAGACAAGAAGCTTTTAATGGTGGTGGTATAGAAAGAGATGAAACTCTAATGTGCTCACTTGCAGGCTTCTTCTTGAGGTGCAGATCATTTGAAACCATTTTGAACTTTTAACATCCAATGAACTTTTAAACATGAGGCCTTACATGAAATATCTCAGTCTGGCAAACAGGCTACCAGTTTGATCCTAAAGTGCATCAATCACACCATTGTAGGTGCTGAAAAGTGCCATCAGAGTCCAGCACCCACATTTGAAAGCTGCGTGTGGGAGCAGGGGAGGGCAGGGAACAAAGAGACTTTCTATCCTTGTGCCCACTTGCACAAACATCACAGTGGGTCTGAGCCTCCACACTCTTACTGTGCGCCTCTGTGGGTGTAAATCACATCAAAGAGATTCTTGGAAACACTACCCCGAGGAAGGTTGCAGCCTGCCTGCGGTTCCTGGGTGGTGGGCCCCTGGGCAAGGCACGGCCCTTCTAATTATGTCCCGTTAGGATCCTCAGGGTGGACCCAAAGTTAAATACCACAGTTTGCATGGAAAACACACTCAGATGTGACTGAACTGGCACACTTGCTCTGTGGACTTAGGGCTGTAATTTGATAGGAGACTCAGTTCGTGGTGTGACAACCAACAAACACCCATGTCCCACTGCAGGCAACCTGCTCAGCAAGGGAGAAACAGAACAGACTGTCCCAAAGGGCTCCTGACCAAATGATGACCAGCAGACCAGCGTTGTTGAACATGAATTTGGGCCCAGGTTTTTGTGAAAATTGTTTCTAGAAGAAAGGTGTGTCATACAGTAATTTACTGGCAAGCCTGAATCCCCCAGACTGGGAGATTCAAGCCTGAATCTCCCAGTTGTTTCACCTGCAGGAACGTTTACTGGGCACAGTCTGAACTTGGTGCCCACCATTGATTTTTACAAAAAGTTCTGGTGTCTTTGAAGTTGACTAAGAGTAGCAGGTACCTGCAAGTTTGCCTATGATCATCTGTCTCACAGTCAGCTGCTGTGCTTGTACATGGGGTCAAGTTCCCAACACATAAGTAAACGACACTAAGAGATAGGCAGCACTGAGAAACAACCATGGTTTTAAAGGTGACTGATGTCTGGATCGTATAATTTGCTATGGGATGCTTGCAGATATGAGGCACATGCATCCTGTTGATTGCTCTCTGATTGTATATCTACATGAACGCTTTACCTTGAAAATTAAACCCCTCAGGAAGAATTTTCCATCAGTGCTATCCAACTTGTGGCCTGAGAACAACGTGAGCTCTTTTGAGGTCCATTAGCACAACTGCTGTGACAAGAAAACGTGTTTGATTAGCAACAAATAACTGGCAGTTCTGATTTGCAAGGTGGGGGCTGGAAGCAGACCTACTTCTCTGAGGGGCAGGGGAAGACAAGTGGCTGGGCAAGGAGTATGCTGAGGGGAGATGCCACGCTAGCTGAGGTCTTACAGGAGGTACAAAACTCTAGACAAAGCACCTAAAACTCTCCCAGTGCAATACTTAAACTCACTAAGGATTTTTTTTTTTTAAAGAAAACTTTTAGATTTTTAAATCAATTTTGTGATTAGGTGGCAGGAATGGGATTTTCATTCATTATTTGGCAATGTTTACAATATCATATTTACTGTTATTTTATGGATTTGTTTTAATCCCCTCAACTGACAGTTCTTAATAGCAAATTCCTCATACACCTGTAAATCACATGGCATTGTTTCTTCTTGTTTGCGTAAACATAGCTGTTCTTTCAAGCTGAAAAAAAATGGAGCTTAGAATAAACATGTGCAAAAGTTTATATGTGGGAATGTCAGATACTTCCAAGATCACGGAAACAGATGCCAATTAAGAAGTAGCATAAGTTTATACAGCAAAACAATGTTGAATTGGAGAGCAATGGATCAGGAGATTTACTTTCTCTGTTGTTCTCATTGATTGCTTTTAATTTTTCTTTTATTCTAGTTATGAGTAACAAACACATTGATTAAAGACAGGTTAGTTTAACATTAGCATGTGGTTCAGAGAATGAGCAGTGAGAGAAAGATGTCTTGCAGTAAGTAATTTTTAAGATAGCACAATCTGTTTCTTTTATGGGAATGTTGGTTCCTGTGGTATTTCCAGCCCAGTTTTGTAAATGCATCAAGTTCAGATAGTTTTGTTGCAGAGATAGGATAAGCATCCAGATTTTAGTTTTTCACAATATTTGACATCTTTAAAGCTTCATGTTATTACTGTGGATGTCCATGTTGATTATCACTGGATGTGTAAGAGACATATTTGGACATACAGCTCTTTCAATACTGAAAGACATCAATCTATGAATAATGAGATTATAGATGCCATATGCTTTTGTCAAAAAATTGAATCGCTTCCAGGTAACATCTTTATTGTGAATATGATCCAATTATCTGTAGCACTATTACGACTACCACTTTTCTGGGTTGTGAGTATATTCAAATGTAAAATACTCTTTGTCACTACTGACGACATGCATTTGTTTGTTTTTTTTTTTTTCTCACAAGTGAAGGAACATTTTTCTTACTTTTGCTACTAATACTGACTTCAAGGAGTTAAGTTTGAAATATGTAATTGCATTTGAGTTCCTACCATTACATACATAATTTACATACACAAAAGTCAGATAAATGCAAAGAAGAAAAGACAATTTAAAAATACAGAAAAACTTTTGTTTGTATATGCTGCCGTGCTGATGACGCAGGTATTTTGTGGTGAAATTCTTCTGCAAGGCCTGGCATGAGAGCCTGGTATGCTGTAAACAGAAAGGTGGCCTTTCCCTGTTGTTTGCAGTCATTGCATTTTAAACGAGGAGGCGAAGAATGGATCCTAGTTTGACACAAGATGAGGTACAGCTAGAGAGTGTATGCCTCCACAGGCATTTTGCTCTTCTCTGAACCCGGGTGTCTTCAAAAGGAGTGAAACATCTCAGGTACCTTTGCACCCTCCAAGTTATAGTCTCCTTACTGGGGACTGGTCTCAGTGTGCCAGGGAGGGATTTGTTTGCTGATTTACCGCCTCGGTTCATTGGCGTGTGCCTGCCTTCCCTGCCCCGCACACAGTGCAGACGGACGGTGGCACAGTTGCCCACAACATACCAGTTAAAAGCAGTGCTACTAATCTCATGAGTGTGATTTCATACAAGAGCAGACGGTTCACAGGAAACCTGACAATCTGTTCGTTTTACTACAGAGGATAAAGCCCTGATTGTTACTTAACTCAGCATTTTCTCAGTTTCAGTTAATGAAATAACCAAGTTAATTGTTTGTGCATGCGTTGTTCTTTTTGATTCCCAGACTCTTCTGATTTTAACCACTGAAGTAGACTGCTCCAAACATGGAAAGATTTATTTCCTATAAGGTGCATCATAAATTTCCTGGCAGAGCTGGTCTAGAGTTGTTCAAAGTGTTTGTGGAATACAACTGTGGTCACAGACTCCAGCAGAAAAGTTTTAGGAGGGTGGAGGTGTCAGAAGGGGCCTGGGATAAGCCCCCTGGATCGTCACAGATCATTTACCACCTGAAACACTGAGCACAAAATATTGTCAGCCAGCAGACACCCCTAAGGAGAATTCATCTCTTCTCCTGAACTCATTGAGGAGATGCCAGCTCTGAGGAGAAGAGCTGAAAAGTATTCCTGATTTCTGTAGGTGTTCCATACTTACTCAACGGCTCACTATATGGTTAACTAGCAAGGAAATTCTGGCAAAGGTAAAGTTTACCATTTTTTCCAGATAGATTTCTACCTTCCCTTTTAGTTCAGAATCGGTTATCTGGAAATAAAGAAGGAAATGCATAAATTTGGCTTCATAGGTCTGCATCACCTCAAAGGAACCAGTGATTGAACTCCATTTGCTCCTTTGCCTTAAAGAGGATGTGACATTGTTGGCCTCCTAAAAAAAAGTCTGTGTAAGAGTGAACGGCACACTTAAAACAAAATGACATTCTGCAGGAAATCTAGTATGATCTTATTCCCAGACTAAGAAATCAGATAATCTTTGCACAGGTAGTCTTCCAGGTTGCAGGGTGTGATTTTTGTTGTTGTTGTTATTGCTGGCTTTTAGTCTAATGTCGTCATTGCTGATGTCACTTCTCCCTGAAGTGTAGCAAAACTTAGTTGGGAATATCTGGTAGGCCAGAAAACCATCCCTAAATAAAAAATGGTTTGATAAAATGTTGTGATAAAAAGCAGATTGCATTTTACACAGATTTGCATAACTAGTAGCTTTCTCTATCATACAGAAATAAATGCTGTTGTCTAGATGAGAACTTTGGTTCCACTTTGATACTGAGGTTGTGTGGAGCTTTGTGTTTGAAAATATATTGTTCTATTCAAAAATATGCATCGAATCAGGAAGGTGAATTATAGAAGGAGAAGACAAATATGAAGTTTTCCAACTCCTCTTAGTTTTTATGAAAATGCATTTTAAGCAGAGAACCTGGGTCATCCCACAGGTTCTTGTCACCTGCCTGTGGGGATTATGCCAGGACCACAGTTTCCTTGCAGTGAGTAAAGACAGATGGGCTTATCCAGAAGACGGCTCCTGGGTGGCCTGAGTCACTTTCCCGAGCCACCTCCTTTCATGCTATATAGAGGTAACCAGTGGCAACCATGCTCCTACCCAAGCAGTCCCAGCCGGGTGCTGGAAGCCGGAGGGATGACTCTGAGCCACAGGCCTGGCTGGTTGTCTGTCTGGCTGGACAGATGGAGGTTTACAATGACCTGACAGAACAGTCAGATTAAGCTGGAAAACATTTGCAGAGGGAAGTGAAGTACTGCAAAGTTTAATACTTGCAAGTCCTGTACAGGTGGGAGTCCCCCTAAAGCACTATAATGTCCTTTACAGCAATATATATTGTCGTGAAGTAAATGTCACCTGCTTAAACTGAACAAGGACAGCCATGATTCCCCTGCAGACAGCTCTGAGGAAGGCATGAAGGACCACAGAGCCCAAAACTGAAGCTGAGTCTGACTTCAACATTTTAGGACTCCTGTTTACCTTGATTATCTGCCCCTGCACAACTTTTCTTTTGTCTCTCAGGGTGATAAATTTTATATTCCTTAGATATTTGGAAGAGAAAGAGAGACAATGAAAAAGAGAAATGGAGATAAGGCAGAAAGTCTCAGCATCCGCTAGGATCAGAATATGTCCAGATGGTCTATGTTGAGGTAGATCATAATTCACTCTGCTGCTCATCCTTTATGCAGCTTCCAGAGACAGATACGATAAACTTTTGTAACTTGGACTGTATTTACATAAATTTGCTCTCACTTTGCTCATTAGCACTAGAATGATATACTCCTTTTTTGGTCAAATTCCGTGCCCCTCCTTCCTGTAAAAACCATTCCTCAGCTCTGTGTGAAATTTCTCCTTGGTGGATCCACTTTCACAGGGGTCAGACTAGAAGGGTACCAGCAAAGCAAATGTGGGCAGCAGATAGAGATAAGCAGTGTGAAAAGGTTTTTTTGACATAGCCACGGACTTTCTACTATGAATATGTCTTCAACTACGTAAGTCTATTGCTCCCAAATTCTTAAACTATCATTCACTGAGGCATTGTAGCACACCAAAATTGTTTGTTACATAGAATAATGCATTAGCTTAAGTCTTCTGCAGGATTGGAATTTGTTTCATTTAGTCCAAGTTAAATTATAACCTTGCCCATACTTTCTACACATTTGCAAAACATGTTTGCGTGTACATTCCTATCACTTTATAAATAATTATGTTCCGTGTGTGATAGAAAATTTCCAGGGAAAGCACCAGGATTATTATTGAAAAAATCTTGGAAAGAATTAAGAATAAATTAATTTGGTCTCATTTACAAATATTTGCTTGTATTTTTATAAGCTCTGTGGAGGCATAGGGAGTATGCTAGGTATGTCTAGTACTGCAAATACAGAGTATTTTCACTGTATTATTTTTGCCACTTAGTGGTGAGAGGCGACATTAAAATGATTTAGTAAAATTTAGAAACTTGCAGGATCTCAGTTAATGAGATCTCTGTTCATTATTCTTGGCCCCAGCTCAGTTTACTATATGATGTGCCTTGTATCATGAAACTATGATCTAATTACTGAAGTCACCGGACATCAATTTCAATTTGGCTGATCTCTTGTTTTTTCAGGAAGATGGACTCTGAATTAGTAGATCCTTGCTTAATCTGTTTGCTATCCTAACCTCTACACCTATAGCAGAAGACCTGTGCTGTACCTAACCTAATATTCTAATGATCATTTCCTCTGCAATAGACCCCATCCTTTTTTATGTTTTTGTACTTGCAAATGTAATTATTAACTAATCTTAATAGTGACTGATTTTATTTACAGATCCTCCAATAAGCCTTACAAAAGCTCTACCAGCCTTTTCCTTTTCCCCTTGAAGTCGCACCACAACTTCAAAGACAGAAGAAAACAGGATTTTATGCATTTGGAATAGCTAATACCACAGCACTGGATCAGCACAAAAGCTAGTGCGGGTATCTGAAAAATATGGAGAGATCCTCTTTCTATGAATATGCATTAGATCACTGATCTCAGCTATTCATTTCTACTTCTATCAACTGTATTACCTCTATACTTTCTATTTCTCTCCATTTTGGAATTACTCATCCAGTAGACCTCTGCTGCAAGGAGTGGGCAAGGACGAAAACAGCCAGCTGGCTATTAACCATGATGCTCTACTTCAAAAGATGTCAATATGGTGCTGTAAATTGCAAAACTTGTAGGTCCAGCTGCTTCATGAAAAACCAGATCCTCCCAAATATTATTAATTCTGTGATATTTTCACAACACTGTTTAATTTATTACTAGAGGAAGGAATGTGATATTTTACTAGCATTTACTTAAAGCAGCATGGTTTTTTTTATGACAACAGCTGGAATATAGTAAGTAACAGCCTTCTATCATGCTTTTCAACAACACAGTGCTGGCTTTGCACGAAAGAGAGTTTTGAAAGTACAGTGTGTATATCATAGTTATGCGTCTAGCTTTGGCTCTTCCTGCTATGTTATGCTGCACAGGTTCAAGAGGAGGTGGGGTATGAAAGCTGACACCGAGATCAAACAAAGGTGAGCCAGATCCTGTGTATAAAATAGATCAGTGTCTGTGGTTAATTTATACACAGTTTCTAAGAGGCAGAATGGACCTCTTGGTTTGACCCGAACTCAGAGATACGTTTGGGCACAATGCCTGTCCTGGGGAGTGGAAGGAGCTGGTATGGTATGGAATTGGATGGGAAGGTATGGTACGGTACAATATAGCAGTTCTGCCATTCTCTAGGGTTTAAATCCACCAGAGTAAATCTTCTACAGGTTAAATCCTGCTTTCTGGGTACTTTGTGTCAAACATAACATAACCAGAGCTGAGTATTGAAGATAAATAAATAGCATCAATGTGCTTCAGTGAAAATCTGCTCAACTGAGCATAATAGTTTTACAGTAGTTTTACTTTAAACCAGCTCCAAATAATCTGCAGTGGTTACACTGAGCAGATGAAAAATCTCTAATGAGGCAACTAAAAGACACGGCAGGAATATTCTCCAGTACCTAATGAAAACATGCAGGAAATATAGGAATGTGATTTTTTTCCCTGTTCTTTGCTCTAGGGAATTAGATGATGTAACAGAGGTTTTGATTCTCTCCCCCCCAACAAAAAGCAGGAAATCTTAAAACAGGAGATCAGCAATCAGTTTACCTAAGAGTGAGAAAACGGGCTCCCCTGATTTTTGGGGTTTTTTTTGTTTATATTTCCCATGAGAGGAAGATGGTGGTGCATCTGGCACATTACCAAGCTAGCTGGCTACCCTATGGCGAGTCAGTACCACACAGATCTGCGTTGCATTGAGTTGCACGTGTCACTATGCTTGTGCATGGCTCTAGAGCTCTTCTGAGAAAGCAGTAGCCATTCAGATAAAATAATCTAAACATCACATGTTTTTTCAAGTCATTCTCCAAAGGCAGAATATTTTCAAAATGAGGATTTGCTCTTCTTGCTTTTCTCAATATCCCAGGAAATCATGAGCTGTTCCCAGCAATGATGAATATATACCCATTCAGCTAAGAGGAACTCAAAACAGGTTCCTCCCTGAAAAAAAACCAAATGAAAACACTCATATAAATCTCAGGAAAACCATATCAGTGATACAAGAAAACACATCAAGAGCTCATGAATATCTTGTAAACACCAGAAAAACCACATCAAACATGTGTACATAGCATGAGAGAAGTCAGACAAGGGGCAGGGGGGGTTGCGCCTCAGTTATACGGTGTCAATGTAGACATCCGGAGCTCAGCAGTGAAACAGAGAAGTCTAGTCATGCAAAGCATATACTTATGAATTCCTTTAAGGCAATGTTTTAAAACTCCCCACAGCATATTTATTTATCTTAATATTTGGAAAAGCTTTTATTGACTACTGATAAGAAAAGTGTGGATTTCCGAGCAAAGCACAACAGAAAGAGTGATTAATTTTTAAACACATTTACTACTGGAAGATAATTCAGGAAAGAACTTAAATGGATTACCCACATGCATGCTTGTTATCTGTAAGATAACATTATCTGTGCTTCAGCTGCTGAGGGATGTCACAGTAAGTTAACACCATAAAATCTATGAAATGCTTGAGACTCGAGTCTAAAGCTCTTTAGTAGAGAAAAGAGGAGTATTAATGCAGCTTTAGGTACGATTCCCACTTTGAGGAACTGTACCTAACAACAATGCTTTCTGTGCTTATAACACAAATAACATTACCAGTCCCTGCCCTACTGGAATCTAATAGGGTGCCTGCAGTCCTAACACATGCTATCCACCAGGATTTGCCTTAGGATTTCTGCCATGATATTCAGGGAAAAGCGTAATAACAGTTGGTGTGTTGAAACCCCTGCTTCAAATATTGGCTTCTTGTTTCCTCGTGTGTTATTGTTTGTCCATTTCCATAGAATATAGACAGGGGCGGGAACAGTCTTTGCACTCTCTATTTGCATCGCACTTACCGCCGGGACACAGTGCTCTGGGCAGGTAAATGTTCTTACTATTTTTATTCTTTTTCATTTTTCTTGTTGTTACTTACTGAAACAACTATTATCAAGTAGAAATGGCTGCATTTTGATTTGTTCCTATACAGAAAAGACTGGAAGACAAATCTTCCATCTGTTCTATTGACAGAGCCCATATGTAGCTGCCGTGATAGTCCATTATCAAATAGAGAAATGCCAGCTCTATTTGTTAAAATACTAAAAGGCTTCTCTAATGCAGGACTTCTCAGATTGATTGGTGGCCTAGCAACTCTTAGTTTTTCCATTAAATTGTTTATTTATTTGTACTCTTAAGGATGGCTAGAAAGCTCTTGCTTCATATGTGTGACTACATTTGCTATTGTCCTCCTCCCATTTAACAAAA
>VYZW01039113.1:47061-70548 GCA_013401315.1 Balaeniceps rex | reverse complement strand
TTTTTTTTTTTTTTTTTTTAAGGTGTCTATACAAAAGCAAGTAGCATGACAGAAAAATAAGAGGAACCAGAAGTACCTGCCCACAAAGGGGATTTCAACATTGTAAGTTTAACTGAAATACAGTGGGGAAGTGAAACTGAATAGGAGAGGGGCTGGATGCTGAACATTAGGTTGATCTGTTTGAATTGCTTTGTGGTGCTTGCCGTATAAACGGTTGGGGTAGACATACCTTAATCTGACATGAATCCTTAAAAGCTGAGCTGAACAACTATAGACACAGGAACAAAGCAATACTATAAAAGCTGCCACTATCTCAATACAGTTGAAGCTAAATGAGCCACAGAAACATTGCAGAGTAATATATTGCCATTTTATGACTATCGCGCATACGCTGGTCAAGACTCAGGAGGCTATATGGAATGAAACATAAGTAACAGCACTGAGAAAGTGCCAGTTAATTTACGAAAAAGATTCAGCTATATTTAAGTCTTTACCAATTTTGCAAAGTCAGAGACCTAGATGCCAACAGACTGGCACTGAGGAAAACAATATATAAAGGAAAGGACAAACACTTGTTCAACAAGCAGTTTTCAAAGCTGTATAGACAATCCACAGTTGTTATTTCAATGGTGAGTGATTATTTGCGCCAACTATTGCCTGTAGGCAACTGTCTGCACATTTTTACTTAATGTAGAAATGCGTAAGTGAATGCGTATTTCTTGAGCACAGTCAGGCTGATGCAAGCATTGAGGGGCTGTCTACGCTAGACATTGTAACGAACAGCTTTATACTCCCTAGGTCCTAGAAGACTTGGTGCAAACCTAGTTTGATACCATAAACAGGAAAAGACACACAGTTCTTTGCACTAGAAGTTTTATTTGTTTTAACAAAAGCACAGTTTTTAACAGCAGCACTCATTCAAGAACCCTTCTGCCTCCTGAAATATTGCCCTTCAAGAGGAAGAGTTCTGGATGCCTGCTGATTTAAAACAACCCACGTATAGTCCAACAGACAGAAAAGCTTAGCCAAGTCATACGTTCCTTCCCTCTTTGAGCAGCCACCACAACTCTCCCAATTTCCATGGTGAAAGTGCACATGGCACGGAGCTTGCCAATGAAGGGTTAACAGTACAGACACATACTGTACAAGCTTCCCCATTTACTACTCTGACTGTAGTCCAGGTCTGAAAGGACAACAGTCCCCTGCTATTCCAGGCACAATCTTCTCAAATTGAAACTGCCTGTTTTGTCACTGCATAGCTAGATATGGTACACAAATGAAACACACTAGTTTTGGTGCCACTCAAGAAAGAGATCCAGTTGGTATCAGCACTCAAGACATTATCTTATTCCTCCTCAATTACTTCTAGGCCCTTTCTGTGTATAAGCCATGCTATGTGCAGCATGTGTTCTTTTTAAAAAAAAAAGTCAGACCTATAAATAGCTCCCCACTACTCCATTCTCCAAAAAGAATTCCCTAACTGTACAGCAGACATATATAGCTTTCCACCTTAAGGTAAAAAAAAAAGTGAAGTACCATTAGCAAGGCAAACTAATGGTTACACAGTCAGCAGGCATTAGCTTCTGCCTGAGAGCTACCCATGCTCAGGTGTCTGAACATTTCAATCCCATGAACTTCCCTCCCCCCCCAACTAGTTTCAGATCTACTCTGACTACAAGCTCTAGTTGATACCAGCTGGATCCCTTGTGTGAGAACAGAGGGGGAGGCAGCAGTTGGACCTCAATTACATTGTATTCCTCAGAGATATAAGGGAGGTAACTTGACCAAAAAAAAAAAAACCCACCACAAATCCCAAAGTGTAGATACCCCTCCACTTTGTATTTCCAGGCAGCTGGAAACCCAGCAGACAATGTAGCTGTTGCTTAACAAACACAGAAATCTACATTGTATGCCAGGTTCATGCCCCAAACCTGGACAGTCTTCCTATACAACCAATAAAAACCAGCTGTGCACATCACAGTTCACAGTACATTTCCTCCCCTAATACATAGTAGTCATGCAATCAGCCAAGATGCCGGTTTCAAAACCTATCCTTTGCAGGAGAGGTTAAAGATTCTTCATTGAAAAGAGTGAAGTCCAACTATCTTCTTAGCTCAAATTTGCAAATATTCTCATCAGTTTTGACTACTACAAGCCCCAAGACTAGGCTACAGAAAAGACTGGTGCTTTCCAATACATAACATCCAGGTATTTAATCTGATTCCCACTGTGAAGTAGATCCAACAGATATCCAATCCTTTATTTGGGGCCACACCTCAGACATTAACCTGTTAGCACTGTGAACTTGCTCTGCACCCAGAAGAAAAGATAAAAATCCAACAAAAAGTCTAGATAGAAGATATGAGATGTCATCAGAGACCCAGTAGCCAGATGTAGCTGCTGATTGTAAAGACAGAATCTACACTGACTACTGAGCGATTGATGGGCAACTACAGGTTCTGCGTTGACCGATCCACAGCATTAATCCGACACGACCTGCAGAAACAATTAGAAAAAAAAGAAATCAGTATATGAAACAGTTCTGTAGATAAGACGTCTTAAAGAAAGAATTTTCTACAGTTGGTATTACACAGATTTCTTGTAGACAGTAAACAGGAAAGTGTGTTGCCAGAACAGAGTCACCTCAGGTATGCAGTCATTAGCTTTTTACAATCAACAAGTACTCAGTGTTCCTGTATCTTTATTCTGAAATAACCTGTTTCATCCCCATGTATTAGTAAAGACCTGCTCCCAAGAGCAGATAATAAGACACGCAGAATAATAGCAGAACCAAAGTCACCTTAAGTTTCTCCTTAATCCTCAAATATTGTACAAGAAGCTGTGAATTATTCAAAACCAGGCTGTTCTTACCCTGTCAGAAAGGGCATTCGGTAAATAAAAGTAAACTTAAAGGCAGAGGTAATCCTGAAATGGGGAAACATATCCCATGTTGCAGTGAGAAAAAGGACAATTCCTACGTAATTTAGCAGAGAGAAGGAGGGGAGCTGCTTAGAGTTAAATTCTATTAGAAAACAGTGCAGCATTTTGAGTCTTTGCATAAAAACTCCCATTTATTGCAATTTTAAATCATTTCATCTGTGGTGTCAAATGAAGAAATCCCAGCTCCTCTCTACCAGCTCAGGAACTGCTATAGCATAGTGCAGCACATCTGAGAAAAATCCCAGTGGATACATGCCTAGCTTGGCCTTCCAATGGTGACTGAAATATACTCTAGGTAACTCCTTGAAGTCTTTGAGTAAGGATTAAGATTTTACATTGCAAGAAATAAGTCAGTATCAGTAAAGACAAACAAAAAATGGCCATCAAGTTAGATCTGCTCATTAAGTATTTCAAGTATTTGTTTAAATAAAACATTTATTTGGGAACTGGAGAGACTTTCAACTTTAGTGACAGAGTATTTTAACACTGTCACTGGCCTGACAAGTGGTTTGTTGGGTTTTTTTTTTTGTTTTTTTTTTTAAACACAGAACCATAACTGACTGAGAGCATTTTTACATATTTTTAATAATTTAATTTTTTAGAGCAGTTTTACCACTAATGTTTAACTAGATTATAGCAATAACATCAGTGATTAAAGACTGGTCTATTGGAAAGGAAATAACTGGAACAGCTTGCTATCAAATACTTCTGAAAAAGAGCAGTTGCTGTTACGCCCCCATTGTAAGAGAAGCAAGAAGTGCGTGTGCATGCCCTGCTGAACTTTTCCATAATACAGTTTCACAAACAGCATTTATTAAGCATGAATCAACATTATTTAATCCCTATAGAGTACCTATGCTATCCTCTGGAGCTTGCACCACTGACAGAAGCTTGCCAGGAATAAGGACGTAACACCGAAGCACGAGAGCAGCAGCGCTGAAGCTGGGAAACGAATAGTGGCATTTCTCTGCTGGAGAACTCACCTCAGCGATTTGTACAATTAATTTATTGCAACCTGTCCACTTCTCCCTCCTTTTGTAGGCAACACTTTGACACTTCCCTGGCTTCAATCCTCCTCATGACAAGCCAACATAACCCTCTACTTCATTGCCACCATGCTCCAGGCCTAGGGCTAGCCATCCCCAACCTCAAAGCAAGCGACACTCCCAGCTTCCCTCTTAGAGTTAGGGCCTAGCAGCATGCAGGAGGCAAGGGTCACCCTACCCTATCCCATTATGGGGACAGAGCTTTTCTACCACAGGCACTTCTGGCTTGTGGCCACTCAGGGAAGTCAGAGGGAACATCTCCCCTCTGATCCTCAATCAAGCAGGCTCTGGAATAAGCCAGAGAAAGCACAGTTACCATGTCTTCAAGGAGAGGCCAGAAGGTTCAAGACAACAGATTTACAAGACTCTCAGTGTTACAAATGATATTTTTAAATTAGAAATATTTATTTTAATGAAAACAATTTTGATTTAGTACATTATCAACTATTCAGTCATCTGTGAGTTTTATCCAGGCCCCTTACAACTATAAGGGGAGCAAGTGAAGCGAGGGGAGGAGCAGAGCCTTGAACCCGGTCACCATCCTCCCTCTAGGGCAGGCTACGCTGAGAGGCAGCCGCCAAGCAGTACTTCTCAACTACCCCCAGACCACTGAAGCACCAGGATGTGCATGTGCACCCACTACAGGAAAAGGTCAACCCCCCCAGAAGACAAAGGGTTCATCACTTCAGGTTGAGAGCTCTTGCAGGAAAGGAGAGGGAGGTGGCTTGTGAACACCTCAGAGCTACGGGAGCGCTTCGCACGTATGCAACGTGAAGTCTCAAGCTGTACCGTAAGCCTGGGCCCTGGATCCTCAGATCCAGTTGAGCAGTGCCTGGGTTTGATATTTGTGCAGACAGGAGTCTTACTGCTTCATAAAAGCAAGAAAATACCAAGTTACTGAGAAAAAACCCACCATCTGTCATCTATAAAACCAACAGGCGAAGCTTTTGACACTGGTGAACTGTACTAATATGAAGGTTTACTGCCAAAAACACAAGAGGCAACGGAGCCCATCACCAGATCAAGTAAAAATTAGAAGAAAATTACTGGATGTGCGTTGTGCATCAAATACACAGGCAGGCGAATACATACTTGTGAATCGCCTCCTAACAGACTCCTACCTTTACCTGCTGAATCAAGATACATTTAATATGATTGAATGATCTTTAAGTAGATCAATCAAGGCAAGAATGGTAATACACACCATCGTACTTTTCCCAGTTTGAGTAAAGCCAATAACTCAATTTTTTAATCAAAAGGCCTAGCTGTTGAATTGACAGGAAAAAGAACAAACAGGTCCTCATCAACCAGCTTTGCTGTTGGAGAGAGTCACATCATGGGCTAATACAAGGAGAGGTATGGCACTGACAAGGATTTAATATCTGTAATGAAAAAGGGGAAAAGCTATTCAGTACAAAGACCAAGGAAGGTAGGGAACGAAGAAGGGAAATACCAATTACTCAGGTTTGAACAATAGTTCTTCCCATGAAGTTACTGAATTTGTAAAATTTTTTGTTCTGGACAGCGCTGCCACAGGTATCAAGTGACCTGAACACAAAGAAATAGGTGCCATGTTACTAGTTTGCTTAGAATCCATATTGTGATATTTATAAGTGGGGCAGGGGGTTGTTTTTAATAAAAAAGTCATTACCTGGATTTGGCTTCAGTAACTTTCCAAACAGAAAGCAAGCCAGCATCTCTGCAAGTTCAGAGCTGACAGTTTCACCGAGATTTAATAAAGCCATCACCAGGGACAGCCAAAATGCTTATACTTCAGTGCACTGGCACTGCGATTGAAGAAATATTTCTCCATACTTAATGCACAATACAATGGAATTTCAGTATTTACCAAGCATGCCAAGAACTTCTAATTACCTAATATGAACTTAGCCATTATGTCGTAAGTTCTGAATTCAGTAAAACAGATCAGTGCATTGTTTCAACCAAGTAGGCATACACTTCATGAAGGAAATGCGTAATTGTGGAGTGCAGCTATGCATTGCAATACTCACTACTTAATGAAATGGGAAAGTTAACCAAGGCAGTAACTTTTTTTTTTTTAAAAAGCCCTCAGTAGTGATAGAGAAGGTGAAACCAACATTAAATACAGGTGTCTAATTAAAACACATTCTTACACACATGAATTCCTCTGCAGTTACATAATTATGCCAGAGCCAGGATCTCTCTGCAGCAAAGCATGTTTTCAGTGATCCCAGCTCCTGCATACCTCAGACCCTGTGACTGTAGTGGTCAAACCCATTCAGACCAGCTGATGGTCACTTGACTCTCCGCACTATTTATACATTGCTCCATTAAGTGAAGCTTCCAATTGGGCTGAATAGATTTATGAAAATCCCGCCCAAGACATTTTTTAAATTGCTTTGCCAGAGAACACTAGTATGAGCAAGCCTAGGGAGGTATAGAATTGGCACAGCCTTCTAAAACGACTTCCTAAAGGCAAAACCACTTGCATTCTCAGAGGCCAACTAACTAGCTTGTTTTTAAAACCTAATTGCTGATAAACGCAAACACAGTTACCTTTAACCAGGACCCATTTTTGAGTTGACTTCACAGACATAGTCTCTGACAGTTTGATACAAATAGATAAGAAACTGACTTAGTTGTAAAAACCCATAAAGGATGCTGTAAATAAATATTTATTCTAGTATGCAACCCCCTACAGATCAACTCAAAATAAGTTATATAGGCATAAATAAAATAGGTTTGATATAGAGTTAAGCAAACTCTTCACCAAAATTGATGGAATAATGAATAACAGCCTACAACTTTGAAGAGTGGTACAAAGCTTCCATGGAAGGGTATAAGCATGAGTTAAGGTTCCTAAGCTAGAGGCTTCTTGTATGCTAGGATGTAATGAACTTCCTTTCTACAATGCCTGCATCAGGACCACACTGTTCTGCAAGCAAGTAGCACTCAGTTTTCAGCTATTGTTAGTAAGTGCTCATACCCCAGTGTGTTGTAACTGTCTACTGGACAGTAATATAAGATGAGAAACTGAATTAACTTATTCACCAAATCATAATTTTATGAGCGGTAAGGTAATTTTATATAAAAAAAGACAGCAAAGAGTACTAGTGAAGTTTCTGTTTAGGTCCACAGTGTTAAACAAACACCTCGGCAGAAGATTCCAGCTCAGCTCTTTACAAGACATATAGAAGGGAACTTTCTGCAAGCTAATGGTATTACAGGAACACCTACAGCTAGATCTGCCTGCGTGGACACAAAACCAGCGTTTCTAAGCATAAGGCAGGGTTACAGTGCAGGAGATTGCCAAAGCAGAAAAGAGGTGGGAAGTGAAAAAACACACTCCACCACAACCTGTGTGCCCCCGGGTTCCTCTCTCTAATCCAGACCTATGCAGGGCGTGAGTCACAGACTGTCAGCAGCCCCCGTGTCTGTGCGATGGGTTTGCCAGACTTACTGCGCACAGGTATTACAGGCATACATCAGGGTACAGTGCATGTATGGAAGAGGCCTACCCAGCCATTTAAAAGGCAAATAGTTGGTGCTCACAGCATATCAACATTGCTGTAATAGAGATGCTAAGCAAGATTCAAGAAGTGCCAAAGAACTATTTTTATCAGATCTTTGGCTAGCTTAATTTTCATTTTCTAAACAGCATGCATGCACCTTGCAAGAGCACACCCCCAGTGTGCCAAATATTAACAATTTGACTAGCCATCCAACTGAAACATGAGTAGAAACTAGATGGGTTAAGCACAAAATACTGTATTTTTAGTGCAGATATGATTCATCTGAGATTAAGAGTAAATACTACTAAATTCTGATGCTGGCTGAAGTTACTCAAACAAGCCTCTCTCAATACCCCTACAGCACATAATCTTTGATGGTTGGGCTCCGAAAGCCCTACTATGTCCTTCCTATGCAATTCAATTCAAGCTACCATGCAGTTCAAGCTTGCATAGTACCCAGTCTGTGTGGAAAATGGGGGCCCTCATCTTTAGTAACACTGTCATTTATTCATGCTGGATACCTATGTGCAGAGAGTATCAGGGAAAGAAAACATCAATGTGAAATGGCAACCTAGTGAATAAGTGAAAGCATGCCAGGGATGAGAGAAGTTTGATAACAAGCTGAGTGGCAACAATTCCTAAGACTAATTCCCAGCACTGACAGTGTGATACTTCTGTATACTCCTCAAGGACCTACTTTAAAGATAATTACTCTTCCAAGTGCAGTTAGTACTTACTTCAGAGGAGAACAGCATTCATATGTTGCTTGAACTTTGCAATATAAGGCACTTGATTATTCAATTATGGAGATGATGCTACAAAGACACCTGGTCCTCTATCACACCCTAATATGCAATAGGAGGGTGGTGAACAAATTAATTTACTGTCCTGTTCCCCACCCTCTCCTCCTAATTGCCTTCCTGTGAAGAGAACTCAACTGGGGGAGGTAAACACCCCCCCACACACACCCCACTTTCAACCAAGTGCAATATGAAGTTTACTACATTTATGCTGTGAACTTAAAACTGTTTCTGATCACCTTACTATTCTGTAGGAAACACTGTCCCCTGCAAGTGGGCCTGGGTAAGCTGGGGAAAGAAGATACAATGACCACCTAGACATGAGTTTTAGACTAATTAGTTGTAAGCCTGTAAGATGGGGAACCTGGACTACAGGTGTGGTTTGGGCATTGTTTTGCCTTATGACTCAGAGGGACTCGCTCTCTCCCTCTGAGACATGCAGTATGATGACAGTCACCTTCCTTCCCCTGGTAAATGCTAGAACCATCCCAACAAAAAGAACAAGTCCACGCAAGGTGTCACACCTGTTATCTTATACAGCAGCAAGCTTTACTCTGGAAACACAAGGGGCAAGTTACACATGTTAGGAAGGTCTGAGTGTTACATTATCCACATACAAATTATGAAAATGCAGGGTCTACAGCTTCAACGAAAACATACATCTTAAGTAGTATTAAGGTGGACATCTAAAAAATCATTAGGGAATATTAAAGCCCTCAGAAGCCTGGAAATCTGAACATAACTCCCAGACTGCAGTACAGATGCAGTTATGGTCTTCAGAAAATTTGAAATTAAGCCAGAATTGGTATTCTAGATAAGTGTTCTCCAAATTATTTAGACGATGAAGCGCCTCACAACAACAAAAAATAAGGATCACAATTCTTTAAGTGTTAAGAAATCTTTACAAGAGAAATCTGAAAGCCAGAGACACATTTTATCTTACCTGAAGATTATCACATGACAACAGCATGCTACTGTGCCACCGAGACCTAAATGCGTATGTTTATCCCACACCTCACATGACTTTGCTTCCTGTAGACCAAAAATGGTGAAGAGAAATATGCCCAGCAGAAGAGCAACAGGTACAATGTACTAAGAAGCTTCCCAAAATAGACATCTATTCTACAGAACCAGGGCTAATGTTTACTGATATTAAATCTCCATTAAGTAATATACACCAGCAAGTCACACGCAGGTTACAAACACCAATTCACACAGCTCTAGATAGGCAATATTCTATATTTAACTTAAGAGAAAGCAGAAATAGCAACGCGTAAGGGACACAGTGGCATCAAAGCTGACAAAGGCTTTTGAAGGTACTGAATTTCTTACTCCAAATTGGTACTCCTAGGCATACTGTGGAAGAAGTCACACAGATCTAGCTTGACAAGTTAACCAGCCAAGGGGTTTTAAAATACACAGAGGACAGAGGGTCCATGGGCAAACAAGAAGATTATGTCTTACTGAAACAACCATTTAAATGAAGATCCCCTGCCCCCTCCCCATACATAAATATACAGATACATGCACACACTTGCACTGGAGTGATGAGATTAAGCAAACAAGCGCATTGGCAGGGGAGAGAGATGGCTGTCAGTACTGCTTTACCTTCTTTAAGCATTTAAGCAGAAAGATCTATTTGGATCTGGGACTGTACTACATGGGCCATCAGCTGAGTTATTTAATAAGGCTATTAACATTTGAGTGACACATGCAAGTCAAAGCCAGACTGCCCTCTCTTGCTTGACATCATACAGATAATTAAGACGTAGGCAAAACAAGTGCCTGCATCCATCAGTGCAAAAGCACTCTGTACATACTGACCACTAATCAGTAAGTTTTTAGAAAATGTCATAATAACTAAGGTTAAAAGGCACAAGAGTCTGGGGTAAGTCTCAAGGATGCAAGAGATGCTGCAACACTACTACTACTACTGCTGATAAATTAAAGGCTACTTGTAACATACAAAGATGACTTTGGCATAATTTAGCAACCTAATACCAGAAGAGGGAGATAAATGGGATACTGAAGAAAAACCATAAAGCCACAGACTTAATAGGTCAAAAACTATGTGACCACACTGTAGTATGAGGATTTAACTTTCACTTTATTCCTTTCTCAAAAAGGGTAATATGGAACCTGGAACAGAAAAAGCAAACCTGTGGAAATATTTTGTGCAGGTGATACAACTACCATGAAACAGAATAGGGGAGGCACCAGCTGGAGAAACATCTTCTCCCACAGTAGATACAATCTCCAGGCTGTTTTACCCACTCAGAATATTGCCAAGATTATCTTCTAGTTTTTCCAAAACACGAATTGCTTTTAGACCACCTCCAAGACAGACAAAAGTTAGCCAAGGACTGTTGTTGTGTAAAATATAACTGGAAAGAACCAAAAAGTAGCTCACTTGAGTATCCAATTAATTGGGATGAGATACCTCAAGAATCTCAGGAATACTCAGAGATCCAAAAATATATCCACGACAAGACAAATGGGAAGCCATATTGTCTGTCACTAAGGTGATCTTAGAATGAAGGCAGCAAAATTATTCATGGCAGGCAGAGACTATGGCAACAGGAATTCACAATATTGAGAAAAGAATAAGGACTAGCATACCAGTGGGTTTGAAAAAGGACTCTTGAAGGGAAATCCCAAGCAGTACAAAATATCAGTAATACTTAATCTTGTATGGATTGCTAGTAGGTTCAGGTTACAACAGAACAGTAGACTACACCAATCACAAGGTGGTCTCAGTTTTGAACTGTATATTAAGCAACATCTTCTACCAAAACTTGGAGATGAACACTCCACTATTACAGTGTGTAGTGGTATACAGTGATTAAACACATTCTGCAATTTGAGAAGCTCTTCTTGGAGAGTTATGAACACTGCATTACAACAGCAGACCTTAACTGGAGCTTCTCATGAGGACTCCTGACCTGGTCCAAATCAGCACTACTTCAAGGGTGCGTGAACTACCCATGATATACACTGAAAGGATTTCTGTCTCCGAGTGAACTCTGCTGAGAAGCCATTATTCCTGGTTCCCAACACAGGCTTTAAAAACAACAACTCAAAACAGACTGTGACTACAGGCTATGTTATAGAAACGTAGGCTATACCTGACCTATCTCATCCAGTTTGATTTACTGCAATGCCCACTCATTAGTCATCGTTAAATTCAGCTGCTTAATAGGACATCTTATCTTAAATGCAAGTATTACCTATTCCTACTTCTAATACCACCATTGCAGAGCATGAGCAAGTCCTAGGTATGCCTCTGGGAAGTTTTAAGAGTTCTGTGGGATTGTTTGGGTTTTTATTCCAAGTATTCTTAAGGTATTCAAGTAGCTGCATTATCCACAGTATGTTAGAGTAAACAAGAAAGCCTTTTTCAATCAGGCCTAGTCCAACTCAATAACTTTCTGCCCAAAAGGGGTTTTTTTTATTACTAAAAATACAGCATAAAGAAATGATGACAGAGTATACGCTAAAGGTAGAGTTTTAAAGACTGAGCATCAAGCAGGACAGTGAGGATGACCAACCAAACCAAAAACCTATTGTACATCTGAACACTATAAACATTTCAAAAGCACAACACTCAAAACCAGCTTAAGAGTAAGTATGAATTAGCAAGCAGAGGATACAGACCAACCATTTCGCATGTGCGTCTGCATCAGTATTGTGAATGAAGACTGCACTTCAGAACAGAAATGGTTTAATGAGTGAGGTGGTCTCCATCTCTCTACAGCTGCAAGACATACTGACATAAGTATGTCAGTACACATTTTGTTTGTTTAAAAAACAAAATCAGTAGCAATATCTGTAATAAGCACAGAAGACAAGTGGCAGAGAGTTCTATATTCATTCACAGTAAAATAAGTTTATCTAAAAGCAAGGTTACCTGAAGAAGGAAAGTTACATTCACTGCAAAATAAACTGCACAACAGTCAGGAATGTGTCAGATCCATTACAGCAATCAAATTTAATCTTTGAAGCAAAACCTTTAGAACTAGATTCCTATTACAGGTCAAGATGACATTAAGAAAACTTAAACGTGGCCATATTAAATTCAGATCTCACACTGTATATTTTCATTCTTAATATCAGACGAAGAGAAGAAAAAGGCAAGATATCTTTGTAATGTAACAGCAGTTTAAAATTCTAACTATTACTGAAGCATATTTTAAAAACATCAGGTAGATCTGTACCGATAAACCATTTGGTAAAGTCTAGATACACCTGATATTTTGTAATGCACAGCAGTAACATAGGAACCACTATCAAACAGCCGGTCTCATTAATCCTCACTCTTTTCTAAAGGTGAGGGGGGAAGCCCAAAACAAAAACATGCAGAACACTTCTGATAGGCAGCAACACTTCTGACGACAGGCACTCTTGACTTGCCATTCCAAGTCTAATGACATGATCAACTTCAGACAAAGTCTTACTTTATCTCTCTGCCCATAAGAGATTCACAACTACTGCTGTGAACATGTGAAGTAAGGCACAAAATGATTCCTTTTTCCTGTCAAAAACTAAGGAAGGTTGAACGCCTTACTAATAAAGCAGAGCCACTCATTTACAACCTTTAGAGTTACGGATAACACAGCTTTTCCACTCTAATCGTTTTCAACCTATACAGCACAGTTAGCACTGTATATAATGCACAGGTTTCCAGGTAAGAGACCTGGGGGTTATATTTTCCAACACACGTTCAAAACATTTTCCCATCATCTGGGTAGTAGCATTTTCTTCTAAATAAAGTGTATGTTGCCACTTGGAGACTTGCTTTACCATCCCACTGTAGTAGCCTTCTAAAGGCTCTCAGGGGAAACATCTCCCTTTTGTTGGCAGAATGCCTCATGCAGCATCACTGGGTAACCAACGGGGAAATCCAGTGCACTATACGAATACAAACATCAGCACAAGATAACAGTTAGCAGAGTTGCACATTATCAATAACTAGAGGAAGTGTATTAAAACAGTCATTTTGGAGATAATGCCATTCAGAGCCTAGATCCTGGTATATTCATAGCTTGCATAATGTATACAAAATCACAAGTACTACACATACAAAAAAATCCACTGCATAAGTCAGGAAGACTATGGTGAGGTTGTTTAAAAATAAGCCATTGTAAATAGGCAAAGATTCAGAGTAAAAGACAAAACATTTTTAGGGAAAGTAATCCATCCAACATCTCAAAAAAGACCTCCTTTTAATAATCGATGCCTTCAAGAGAACTTACTCAGCCAAAGCTATATATTAAATCCTAGGAGGTGCAGTACAAGTGTTTTGTACCACATCTTGCCATAATAACTGGGAAATAACACTACAGGTTCTAGTGGGTTTAACTGCTTTCAGTATTACTTAAGTGTGCTGAACAATTAACTGCGGCCTAAAATTTGTCAGAAGCTGTTTCTAACTACATGTGTAGCCGACATACCACCAGTGGAGTAGTGAATCAGTCCTACACATACACATCATTGGAAATTCTCCTGAAAAATAACCGAGCACTTAATCTCAGGGGCAAGAAGTGCAAACTGTGAGGGAAGACATAGACCAGAGCAAACAAGTATTCCCATGCAGCACTGCTCGAGTTCTGTTAGTGGCAGGACAGAGGAGTTCAAAGTTCACTTTCACAGTTGATGTGGGTTTCCTTTAAGATGCCTGGAAAATGACTATGTTGACCACATCCACATTCTGAAATACTTTTTTGAGAACTCCTAACGAAGCTTCAGCCAAAGGAACAGGAACTGACTCATTTGTACAGTACCCATCCACTGCACAGTCACTCTCAGATGTGTGCCCGAGATGCACACGGGCAGGGATAAAGCAGTCAAAACTCACGTATTTGAGAGACTTCAGTTAGGGAGTTTGTATCGACATGCCAGTGCTCTGCATGAAGGTGTGCTCACAACACATCTTTATCCCTACAGGCTGCCACTCACTGTCAGTGTCAGCTCTACTATTTCTGTTTCTGAACATGAATTTATGCACAGCACTGAAGACTGCGAGCTGAGCAAAAGACCACAAGCTCTCCGCAGTGTATTTTACTATTTGCAACTCAAACTGGCCACGAACAAAGAGATAAAGATAAATGGGCTAGCATGCTATTACAACCTGTATGTAGAGTGCAAAAAACCAAGTGTACCATTTCAAATGGACTTGACTGTGCATACTGTGTGTGAATGAACTCATTCCTAGTTATGTTTTACTGCAAGATACAACAGTTCTGAAAGTGAAACTTGAAGGACCCAACAAATCATTCCAATATTTCCAATTCACTTGGCAATCTTCAGTGCATGGGAAAATAGTATGCAACGAAGGCTGCTCTGTACAGGACATGTATACTACCAAGCATCACCTTGCAGCTGTTAGCTATGTATAGACTTGTAGAAAACAGGCATCCCATTTAAAAGTCAGCTTTCTACAAAATAGGTGTGCCACTAAGCCATTGTTTAAACCCACCGAAACTGCACTGAATCATTTCCCTGAATAGCATCACAATGAAGTGGGTGTGTTGTTTTTAAATCAAGGTGTCTGCTAAGCAAGTTCTTTGAACAATTTTTGATTATCAGCACATCCCAAAAGCATAAGATGTATCTCCTAAATTCCATAAAAATTGCACTTACAAGCACAAGATGCCAAAGAAGCAACTCTGCACCAAACAAATGAGGGAAGGTAAATGCTGGATTCCAGGAAGAAAACACCTTTGGTCTGACTACAGAACTACACTGTTCAGGATATCCATTAGCACCTTCGCTGCTCACATCTAACCAGGCTTCTGAATGCAACCCATTAAAAAAAGGTTAACCTGACATCTCAGGAATAGTTTTTCCAAATGGTTTTGGCTCTCCAGGCTGTCATGAAGAAGCAGCTTCATCTACAATGTAGAAGTGTTTTGTTTTGAATTCCCCCTAAAGGAATATTTGACTAAGCTTCCCTGCCCCTATCTATGCACTTTTTAATTGATGTGTACTTATGTGGTATTGAATTGCATACTGCTCCTCCACCACAGAATTACATGCTCTTAACCTCAGCCAAGAAGTTAGAAAGTTCCAGTAGGCCAATTTATCAGGCAGCAAAAGTATATTGAAAGTACCCAAACCAAACCGGTCATAATCTCTGAAGTTACACATTATCAAGGGGCATTCTGGCTACAACATGTAACTCTGGGCAGAAACTCCTGGGGAAAATACATCACTCAGCTTGTCAATACAGCTTTTTTCTCTCCCTACCAAATCAGTTAATCTAGCAGATGTGTTCCATGCCTAACAGGAGAGCAAGACATGCCACGGTACTTCACAGCTAAGAAGCAGTTAGAGGTTTCTTATTCAAATATAATGCCACCTTCTGTACTCATTTTCTACTATACGATTCACCTATTGTTTTCAGAGAAATTTTTGCTATATAACAGTGCTACTAAAATACATAATTTCCAAGAAAGAGATGTCGAGATAGGATAACAGTCATAAGAAGTTTCTTTTGTGGCATAAGAAACAAGTGGTACCTTTATGTAATAAAAACTGAAATGTAGCTCACACAGTAGCCTTGCTGCTATTACTAATGCAACTACTAGAAGACAAGACATCACCTTTTGTTCAGAAGTGAACCATCCCTCCCCATCACTCTGCCTACCAAAAAATGGCTGAAGAAAATCAGGAAGGCAGTTACAACTTTGAGCATCATCCTGACATCAGTGTACTTTCACTAAGATTACATGTGGATTTCAGAGCCCCAGAGGTTCATCTTCCCACAGGCATAAACCAGTTGTGAGAAAGCACTTTGGTTTTCTGAATGTGAAGTGAGATTTTTGCCTTCTCCAGCTGCTGTATTACAGAAGGTCTTAATGAGACCTGCTTGATATTCCTCAACTAACAGTTTCTAAGCAGTTCCAGAGAGGCAGGTGATCGCCCAGCTAAAGCAGTGCTACTATTAAGAGTCTCGCTCACATTGCACCTGTTTGACCAAGGGTACCATTTTTATGTTCTGTATGTGAAGATGGAGAGCTTGGGTATCATCAGTCATTTCAACCTCTCAGACATTCAAGCATCACAAAGCAGAGCTAGACTCCTGGAGCTGACAACAGTGGAGGAGACAGGCCAACTAGTAGCATTCAAGTGAGCAACTCCCTTAAAAGAAAGAGGGACAAAGGAAAGAAAAAAAAAAAACAACCACAAACTACTTCCACAAAAAGATTGCCTATGCTAGGCAGCAGACCAGCAGCATTGTGGAAAGAAACCAGTCACTTGACTTCCAGTTCCTCACCCCAGCCACAAGGGCACATCCTCTTGTCTACTTGCACTGTTACTCCCAAGTGTTAACAATGCTGCACTGCAGCATGGCTTAGCTGGCACCTACTAACCAAAGGTCAAAAGCCTTTTAAGGATGCTAAGAAACCAGAAGAAAAATTCCCACAAGCAAGGATCAGGGTAGTTCCCCGATAAAGCAGTTTAACACTGAAGTTTGTCCTCTCCGAGAGCATCAGTTTCTAACACCTCACTCCCCTTCTGCCCTACTCAGGCTCTCCCTATCACAACTACAAATACTATTATGCAATGTACATGAGCACTACATTTCCTATAGTTTCCGGAAGAAAGAATAAACACTGGATTTCATTCTCATTCCACAGCTGCTTGTGGGGAGGGAGGCCTCCCGTCCACTCCTTCCTCCCCCGAGGAATTTCAGCAGAGGGGCAGAGCTCTCCCAGCCAGGGCTCCAGCTCAGCTGCAGCAGCCTGTGCCGCAGCATGCCTCCTTCAGCTGCCGCCCACCAAACCCCACCAGGAGCATCAGGCACTTTGCTCACATGTCATTTTGTACAACAAAATAGTTGGAAATGCCAATTATTAGTGATAATTTTTTTTCATTCACTAGGAACTACGTCAAGTGCAGACTTCATTTTTGAGGCTCATTAGTAACTAGTGCAAACTGATTACTACTAGCACACATACTCAAAGCACAAGCAGTATCCAGCAGAACACTATTACTCTCATTTACTCATTGAGAAGTCAGTGCTTTATCAAACACCTGAAGAAATACCCTCAAGCTTTTGAAGAGACATATTGAACTGATTTAGAAAGAATTATGCACTGATAAGTGATTAGCAGTACTACAAATGTAGCCATTAACGATGAGCATTTACATATTACACCTCTCATGAATTCATTCAGAAGCTTAACTAAGGCCATAGATTTGAAGAGTTAAATATTTGTTAGTGCTACATGAGGATCTCCCACATGCAAAGGTGGTCATCTCACTAGTGAATTTGGTTAGAACTTTTCCAACCTGCAAGATTTGCCTGGAAGTTTAATATTCCCATGTGTTAACTAATTTAAGGAAATAACTCAAAAAAGATCAAATTCTCAATTCTTTCAATTTCTTTAGATGTCTCCCGAAACAATCAAGATGGTCAAGGATCCCATCTGTCATCATATTCCTGAATTTTTCACTTTTTTTTTTGCCAATTTCCTAGCATAGAAACTTCCCTTTTGTGCTTGCAGGTGGATGCTGGCAAGTATCTCCTGTTTTTACATAGAAATAGGAATGTTATCATATGTTCATATTCACATGATAATCTCCCATTCAAAGCATTCAAATCCCACTCTAACACACACCTCCAAATGCCAAACCTTCCCTATCACAATATCATACCTTTAACTAAGCCTGAAATTTAAAGTAAGATTGTGTACAAACATTACAAAAGCGTAAGTGTTCTTTTAAATATTTTCAATGGTGTTATTCAGGGTTTTGTTTAACATCTATTTCCCCCCCCATACAAATTAAAAAGACAAAGCAAAACAGGCCCCTCAAAACCACAACTACTCCAAGTATTTTCAGTCAAGATACAGACAACATTTGCTAATAGAAACCATTTTGTGTTTATTGCCCAACCACACACTTGCTAGGCAAGGGCAGCAAAAGATTAGTAAAATACAAATATTTAATTATTCACAAGTCATCCAGACCTGTGATATTTTCCTTAAGGTGTGAACAGCTGGCTGCAAAATTTAGACCAGATGTTGCTCTTAAAATGAGCACTGATTTATAAACACACAGTTTCACCATGACCAAGACAGCTACAAAACTGCACAGCACTATGCACCTATTTATAGTAGATATTTCCGACGGTGAAGAAAAGTGAAACATCTGGTTCAAGATGATTATGAAACAGATAAATCTCATCACGTAATAACTACAGAGCATAAATTTTCAATAGCACAAGCCAATAGGCAAGAAGGAACTCGGAAGTCTGCAGAAAGACACTCACACATGCATTGTGTAAAGATGTAGTTTAGAATGACCATTAGAAGGCCAACATAATTCTTTTCAAGCTGTTGTCTTTTAACTTCACATTATGTAAAGAATAACTCCAAACTGCAGATTCATCAGGAGAGCTGCATCACTGTCTAGTACTAAAAGCAAGCATGTATTGTTGTAACAAATAGCATTCACACATTCAGAACTAAGGGGATTTTTTTCCTCCCTCAACTACAAAGATCTTTGGAGACACCAAGAAATTTTCAACATGGATGCATGCACTAATAAGAGTTTGGTATGGTTGGATGTCCTGCAAAAATATTTTATGTTATGCACATATGACACTAGGGTAAAAGCACAGCTTCTGAGTGTGATCAGCAAAAACCTGCAACAGAACTACTCTGGCCCAGAAAAATTATTTTATTTCTTGAGTGAACGTTAGAACAGATCAGCCATGATGTGCTCTAACAGAGAAATAAAGCACATTTTAGGAGTAGGTAAGAATCTGAACAGGGTTACATAAGAAGTAGGTGAGTATTTCCATTTCAGAAAAATACTGCCTGCTCAGTGTTTCTAGGGAAGAATTCTGTCAGATCACCAGCTTCCCTAGTTCAATACCCCATCTTACAATACCTAGTATGAGCTGTGCCAATATAGTACACTTTTTAAAAAGAACAGCTACAGCTTCTTCCCTAAACTTAGACCTGTGTTATCCAGCTGTTGTATACTATAGTCAAAGATGAAAATTTTCACCTTTAAGAAGAAATCAGACTCTCTAGAAACAGAGTAATTTCTAAGCGATTACAGACAGCGCTCTCCTGTGAACCATACCCAGTCCCACCCTTCCCAAGCTCTATTTAGGCAACAAGATGATCTGATTCTTTGAGACAGTGGGGGGACATAACAGTGCACAAGCATATCAGCATGAAAGGGAGGTATAAACCTTTCTTCGTGTGCAAATAGTTGCAGTTCAAACTTACCACAAGGAGTAGTCAGGTTAGGCAGTATCTTTATTGCTAGGCAAGCCTACAGAAGGCAGGCTTTCCTGCAGGGAATCGCACAATACGCCTGCGTCAGATATCATTAAGAACAGGTCAGAAATACAGCCACCAGGATTTGCTTCGAAACAGTTAGCTTAGGCTAACTGCCTTTTGGGCAGGATGATGGTCCAAAGAACCTCTTATGCGCCATAGAGTTCTTTCATTTTCACACCTTCTACTTGTAGGTCATCACTCCATCATCAGCTTCAAAGGCATGCAGCAACTCTAAGTTTTCTTGAGTCAATTAATTCTTAAACTTTGCTTCATCCATCTGAACCACAAAAGCAGATTTTTCTGTCCTGTGACTGTTGAACTTCTAAGATACTGCTATTTGTACCAGTAAATTGCTTATTTAAATCTCTGCTGCTCATCAGCTTTTATGAGCAATACAAGATATTCACAGAAATTAGTCGATGATGATGTTTTGGTATTATGAACTGAAGCCACTATAATTACATTTATCATGTGTGCAGGAGACAGAATTATTTAGATATACACTCCACCTCAGTTTGCCCATCCAGTAGCTTACGTTTAACTTTTTTTTCGGTGCTGAGAATTTTCAATAAGATAGTTAAAACAATACTAACAGCCTACCACAAGCCTATACATATGCCATGTCTCTTACACTTGTATTTTGAGGTGTTTCCTCTTTCTCACAAATCCCAAGGAAACAAGTAACATCAGTTCAACTTCTCAGCTCTCGCTGTGATAAATAATTTGTAAGAACAAATCAAGTCAGACATAATAGCCTGATCAGCCCCTCAGGAAAACTACTTCAGTCATATTACACTGCATTTCTAACAGGTATAGGTGCAGAATAACTGTCTGCAGTACTAAAGTTACAGACGGGTGAACAAAATGTTTCTGCATTTATATAGAATGGCTTCCACAAAGAATCCAGTTTTCAAACCTCAGCACAGGAAGAATATGAAGGGGAAAAAGAAAAATCTTACTGCTCAAAGAACTGCAGTCAAGGTAAGTAAACTAAGGGGCAACTCCTTCTTCCCTTTACTATATAATAAATGCAACATATCTTCAGAGATTGGAAATAAGTATCCTTGCTTACTAAAAGCTTTCCTTAAGTTAAGGATGTCCTGGAGGTAAAACAGCTAACCCCCCAAAAAATTCCTGGGCAGGAGAAAGAGTAACATTCTAAGATGCAGTGAACCGTAGTGCTACCAAAAGCAATCCCCACTGCCACACTTTGGGGCGGGGGGGAATCTATTCAGACATTGAAATGACCTATGTAATCTAACCGGTTCAAGATGCTACGGGGAGGGGCACACACCATGCATTGGAAGTTTCCATAGGTCAGTGTAGCTATTATCAATGATTTCTGATCTCCCTCACTTGAAAACCCATTTGGTTGGAAACAGCTATCTGTACCCAAGAGGTGGGTTGTGTGTATGTGCAAGACAGGAGAGAAGTGTGACATGCACCAGCACATTGTCTATCAAAATTAATAAGGAGTCCAGAATTTGCCATTATCTGACAATTCTGGGTAGCGCTGTTCAGCGCTGTTGTATCACACAGGCAAGCATCTCCACACATATACCTTGCCATCCACACAATCAAAATATTTTACAGAATCCATCCATCACTGAAGTGCTGCTAAACACCTGAATAAACCAGGGCCAGAAGTGAGCCAGCCACGTAACCCTGTCAGCATCTAAGATGCCAGCTGATGCAGACTACAACTATCACTGTAAAAAAAAAAAAAAAAAGAGCCTTTTTTTGCATTTCTCATGTCTGCCCTTCTCTACATCAGTCATCAAGCACCACCACTTGCAATAATTAATAAAAACAGTCATTATGATAGATAACAAAATTTACTTCTGGCAGTTTTAATTTCAGATTTCCCCCCCCCAGCATTTCTGTAATTCCAAGTGTTTTCTTTTTAGACCAAGTATTTTCATTACATATGCTCACAAAAATCAGACAGCAAAAACATACTAACAGAATGAGCGTAAAATGTGGTTTTGCGTGAGATCATATACTACAAAACATAAGGGTTTTTTTAATGAATAAACTGGAACAGTCAACAGTATGACACAAACCAAAATACGAGTAACAGACATGATCTAAACAGAATTAGACTGGAACATGTTTATTTAATTCCTGAAATTTCAGTTCATGCTTAAATCAGTCAGCCTTCACCTCATACAAGTATTTCAAAACAGGTGAGTGAAACCCAGTGGAGGTGGCTGATCATTTTATTAATAGACAACAAATCAACTACAGGGTTGGTTGGGGTTTTTTTTTGTTTTTTTGTTTTTTTTTTTTTTTTCCAAGCTTTGACTATTTAAGCAGAGTAGTATGTGCTTTTTATTTTCGGGAGAGCAGGGGGAAGGGAGCAGGGGGGACCTCTGGCAAGAATGCTAACCTTATGAATTCTTCCTCTGGAATTTTAATTGGTAAATCTATAAGTAAAAACGTACCCAGCTGCAGGGAGCTGCTCCCCAGCCCCACCACAACTGCAGAACCTCAGAGCTGCCTGCTCAAGCCTGAAAACAGAGAACTTTCCTCAGGTGGTGTCCAGCCACACCTGAGCTAAGAAGGAGACTCCAACAGCAGAAGTTGGGTTATGCTCTTCCTGATTTGCAAAAGCATGCTGCCTCTAGAAGACATGCTTATCTCAAAATCTATTCTTTTTATTGCTTCTCTTATTAGACATTTCCTACTCGTTTTTGCAATAAATTTAGCTACACAACAACCTTGAGCTCTATTTTTATATACAGCATTGTTCAAAGAGCTTCCGAAAATTGTATTAGGAAAGAGAGAAAGGCCTTTGAACAATTAAGACAAGCTTCATAACAGAAATGTAATCTCAACACTAGCTAGTTTCTTTTTTTCCTTTTTGGAAAAATCTTCGTATGGGGAATTGAGACAGATGAAAGCAAGAGATTTAAAAATAAGAAAGCCAGTGTTTTATGCATCAGAACCAACCGAGAAGAGCATACTCCAGATGACACCTTTTAACCTGTAACGAAAGTGCTTTCTAAATGCATCTTGAAGAAGTTACAGCTCAAAAAGAAAGTAAAAATAAAGCTCCCAAAGTTAACAGCAGATTTGAAACATAAGTTACAATTTCCACATAATATACCTACTCTTTGCTTTATTGGCCAATACACAAGGTCTACAATATATTACAGGCACTATCGTTTCCCATCTGACTTGCAGTCGGTTTTTACAGCAACAATTAATGTAGCATATTCAAATACAATTTAAAGAAACATTTTTATATGCACTCACGTGGCAACTTGGCTTCTTTAGAGTTTCTAGGATCACAACTATATTCGGGAGTCTAGCAAAACCCAACATTCTGAATATCACTATATTTCTACCTTGAAGAGAGTAACGTCTCTGAACTACATTACGCTTTTTTCCTAAATGCTCAAGAGGCGTTTAAGTAACAGGCACGTGGGGAAAAGTTCCACCTAGCTTTAACGTGCAGAAAGCGATTTTGCCTGCAACGTGCCCAGCTAGCGATTTAAAGTCACTTCAGCTTCCACATACGAAAAACAATAGCTAAGCGAACTTCGCACAGCCCGCCGCTCCAGCCTTCCCCTTTCAGCAGCAGCCCCGACCTCCGCCCGCAGGACACATTTCGCTCGCTACGGTTCACACCTGACCGCCACGACCCGCGCTTACACCTTCGAGGGAAGGAGAAAGAAGTTCACCGCGACAAGGAAGCCGCAGCCAACACGTGCTGCGGAGTCACTTTTATCCAGACAGGGTTCCGAGAAACGCCGGAGAAACTTCCCCCTCCGCGAGAAGCGGAGAGGAGTAGGGGAGAGCTAAGAGACCCCCGGCACCCCCTTCTCCCCACTGCCCCCACCCCCAGGTGCGCTCGGTTCCCAGCCCGCTCACCGGCGCGGTTCAGCGGGAGCGCACGCCCGCG
>VYZW01039113.1:5487-47036 GCA_013401315.1 Balaeniceps rex | reverse complement strand
CGGGCAGAGCCCCGCGGCCCCCGGCGGAGCCCGCAAGCCGCCTCCCAGCCTCAGCGGCGGTCGAGAGCAGGGCCGCGGGCCCAGCCGTGAGCCGAGCAAAGCGGGGCTGCGCGCCCGCCACCGCCGCACGCCGCTCTTATAGCGACCCGCCAATTAAGGGCGGCCAATCGGCGGGCGGCAGCCACGTGACGGGGCAGTTCCAATTACCGCGGAGAATTTTCTGAATTAGCGGGGTTACACAAAGGACACTCATTGAGGGGGAAGGAAAAAAGGGCAGCGAGCGGGAGCGGGAACGCCCAGCCGGAGCCTGCTGGTGATTTAAAGCAGGAAACTCCCTCGCCTCACACAGACACGGCCGCATTCAGCACCGGCCAGCATCTCCGCGGGAGGAATGTCTGGCGCACATTAGGCTAATCCTCGCCCCTGAGGTTGGGTTTACATAGCCATCGCGGCCATCGCCTCGCTCTCTTCCCCCTGCCAAGGCGCTGGACGGCGGGGGGGGAGAGGCGAAAACCAGCACCTCCCGCCTCCCCGCCGAAAGAAGCCCCATTTGTTAAATATATATATAAAATATATTTTTTTTTTCCAAGTACAAGCTGGAAATGGCTTGCAAAGCAAAGGCTGGTGGGGACCGGTGTGCCGGCACCGCTCTAAGAAAAACTTTTGCATGCAGCAGATCGTGCGAGTCAATAAAAAAAGAGGAATTATCGAAAGGCGTTGAACAATTAGCAATTACCGGCTCTCCATGCCAGGAAAGACTCCCGCAAGAAAAATGCGCCCATGCTAACTAACGCTTTACGTTTTTATTTTGTGGAATTGCTGCGAGAGGAGATGAACAGTATATAAAAAACAGACACTCACTTAAAAGCAATATTGAAAGCCTCACCTGCCCACAAACCCTCAAGGAACACAAGCCGACACCTCCGAGCGCCTTCAGCGCCTGCCTGAGCCGCACCACCGAGCCGCGCTTCGTCTCCATTTTCCTACCCTAAAGAAACGTGTGTGGCCACGAACAACACACGGCTGCAGCCGTCCGAGGCAAAACCGGAACAACGGCGAGGCTGCCTGCCATTGACAACTCTTGCCAATCCCAATTTATGGGCAGGAAACGTATGCCAGGACAAACCAGTCGAGATGACTCAAATCGCCTCTCCCCCACCCTCCTGTTCCACAGAACAACAGCCCTCTTTAGCAACGGGAGTAGGACCTCTTGGAGGAATGACTCAAAGCTGCTCTCGGGGGTAGGGGAAGAAAAACCCAACAGAACAGAAAACAACTGATCCCCCCCACCCTTTTCATGTTACATTAATTAAACACACAACAACTGTCCTGAGGTAACAAATGCAATAAAGACAAAGAAATCTAGTTTTACCGCAAGATAAGTTTACTGAGGTCAAACCCAAGGGAAAACTAATCTAACCACATTTTCAAATTTTTTGGAATATTCCATAGCCCAGTGAAACCATAAAATGACAAAAACATCCTATCCTAGAATAGCATGAGGATAACAAAAAATGTTATGTTTAATTAAAGGCAGATGACCTAATAAAAATTTCACACTCGCACTGTGTGCATATAAAGCTCAGTATCGGTTTTTCATCTCTTGCAATTTTTTGTTAAGAAAATGATCATATGTTTTAACCTTTACGTGGTATTTTTAATCTTTGATTAAAGTGATTTGATTAGAATAAAGATATCAGAATACTTCAACATTTTAGTCTTTATCCTGTCATGAGCATTAAGCCGGTAGGTGATTTTAAGTAACAGATAGTCAGATTAGCTTATAGAGAGTTACATCTTCCATCTTCTTGAGGGACGGTGAATAAATCTCTCTCAAAACGGCCATGGGTTTTCTAGTAACATAAAAAATGGGAGATGAACTGCGCACTCTTCCTGGAAGTTTAACGATAGATAACAGAATTGAAGAAGAGACCAAGGACAACAAGTGTAGCTAAAGAAATTAGGGACTGGAAAGCAAACAAGCCAACACCTCTTTGATGATTTTTTGAACACAACTGTATCTCCATGTTGAAAAAAGCTGCAGCTTCTCCTCAGCACCTGCAATTGCAAGGCTGTTCCAGAAGTCGCTTCTGACGGTTTGGAACTTTTTTTCCAAAATTTCCTCCCTAAACTTATTCAGGGCCAGCTGCTGGCACAACATCAAATGATCAGCATTGTCCCCTCTTTGCTGAAACAGTTCTTTTCCTTTTCCTGTGCTATACCACAAGTGCCCTCAAGTCTGCCATTCTGGAGCCTGTTGGTAGACAGCAGTCATATCTGCCTTCGACCCTGATGAGATATTTAAGCCTAATGATTTTGTCACGCTTCGTCTCTGAGTTCTTCCCAAAGCATTTATTATGAGGTTCTTCATGAAAATATTGTAGATTAAAACAATCAAATTATTTTACTGTTCTTTTTGAATGGAAACCACGACTCAGATGAGCCAAACACAAAATATTCCACCAAAGTATTCTATGTATAGCATTTGTGTGAATTCGTGTGGCTGAAGCCAGCCAAATAACATAAGTACTCCGTAATGGAAAAGCTGATTAACCATTATAAATACCTCAGAAGTACGTTTTAAGGTAAATCCTCATAATATCCCTGTGAAATGGTAGACTTTAGTCTCCTTTAGAAAATGAGAAAACAGAGGCCGGGAATACTAAAAATGACTCGCCCAACATCAGAGAAGTTTCCATCAGGAACTGGGTTGCACCTAAGGACCTCTTGGCTCCCTGTCCCACGCCGCATCTCCTGGAGCACACTGTGCATCTCGTTCCAACCTAGTACCGAGCTGGATGATCTGCAGCCACCTTCTACATGGCTAAAACATAACGTTCAAAAATGATAGCAGATGGTGTCTAATGGGAAGAGATGTGCTTGCATTGTTGACCTCGTTGTTGAGAAAGATTTTTTTGGGTAAAGTCAGTGTATTTTATGGTCACAGCATTTTAGCTTTTGTTAGAGGGATTAGGGTCAGAGGCTGAGACTTCTGTCTTACTGCAGAAAAGGAACACAGAAAGGTCCATCACTGAATTGCTGGCAGTGATGGTCTGCTTGCAGCAACTTGGCTACACAAGCATGACTGAAGTTCAGCTGGATTCTGTCTGTTGTACTTTCTGGGAGAGGGGTGCTTCATTTTAACACAGAAACCCAATTAGACCAGGAAGGGAGAGAACGAGGATTGTGAGAGGGAAGGCAGCGTTCTCTTCATGAGGGTCCGTGCACCCTCACAGACAAAAGTGCCCACCTATACTCCTATGTTTTTCTCTGTTGACTATTTCCTCAGTAGACCTGTTTTTCTTTATTGTTCCAGCAGAGCCTGTTTCCTGCCATACTCAGCAATTCTCCACTCCCGACAAGGACGTTTCCCTATTTTTCCCTTTGACTTTCTCACCTTTGTGTCTTGATCCAAACGCAAGGGGTCAATTGCCTGATTCCTTTTCAGATGCTCCTCACTGATATCGGAGGCAGGGGCCATCCAGTTGGCAACACAGGCAAGAAAGCCTAATCCAGTCGAAGTTTCAGAGCCCTAGGAAGGGAGTGAGCTCCACAGTAAACTGACACCACCCTTAATGCTAATTGCACTGAAGGCCCTCCTCTGCCGGAGGGGAAGAGCCCAGCCCACAGGGAAGCACCCAGCATCACTGGGACGTGTGAACTGGGTACACGGTCACAGACCATGGACATGTGTGTATATATCCATAGTTTCCTTATAGTACCTATACAGAAGCAGAGGATGTTAGGGAGAGGAGGAAGAAATGAATTGTCTCTTTTCTCCCCTATAGATCCCCTTTCCTTTTCTTCGGATATCTCTTGCCTTTATCGAAAAAGTAAACCTTGTAAGCACAGAGCTAATGAAACATGCACCATTTAACTAGTAAGTTAATAAGTTAATCTTTTCTGTCTCTGAGTGATCTAGGCTCTGAGAATCTGGGGTTTTTTAATCCCCTTTGATATCTACCCTTAAGGTACCATCTATTTGTCTCTCTTAGTGAGAGTGGAAGGGCTGCGTTAGTGTGCTTGGTTAAAAATACACTTTCCCACCAACTTATGCAAGTTGTGGTACCTCCTGTGACTGATTCATAGCATCAGTGTGCATGAAGTCCTCTGTGCTCAGTGTTATATACATAAACACACATGTCAACTTTCAGAGGCACTGAGCTGCTTCTAATTTCCACTGGGATTGTTGGACTGCATCACCTCTACATACCAGATCTCCGTAAACATCTCTTTTTCACACATAAAACATCTCCTTTGAATGCTTCTAGTGTCTGATCACAAAACTTGAACTGTGTTCAGCCTTCATCTCTTAGGAACCATGGCTTGTCAGATACAATGGTGAGCTGAACCTTAACATTCATACTTCCAGGGGTAGGTGAAGACAGAAGATTGCCATCACCCACACAAAGAGGTATCTGACACAAGCTGTAGGAAACAGGACACATTGCTATAAATGTGTATAATGAAAGCAGTGCAGCTTTTATCTCTTCTTGGGGAACAAATTGTTAAGGTCTAAAAATGAGATCATTAAGACTAATTAAGAAAAAGACAAAAATTAATATTAAGTAAACTCTTCTGGTACTCCGTGTCAACAAGAGTCCCTATATATGGGTTCCTCAAAAATCTTTTTTTTTGGAAAGACAGACTCATGGATGCAAGAACTTGAGCAATTTTAGCATCGTTTGCCGTAGCTTTGCTAAACTGCTAAAAGCAAGCACGTCTCAAGACCAATACAGTACTGTTGTCTGTTAAAGTAACATGAAAAACGAGAGTGCTGCTGCTGCCTCTGTACCACTTGTGAAAAGGAAGTCTTATTAGACTCGTATCAACATAAGTAATACAGCAGCTTGAAGAAGGATTTCATTTGCTCTGTTTTTAAAGAGCTACTCAACTTTTTCAGGCTACAGTGACATAAATATACAGTGGGTGAGGGTGGGGGTGGTTTGGGTGGGAGAAGGGGAGGATGGAGGAGGACACGGTTTTATGCCAAGAGCTGAATCATAACCATGTGAGTAATTTTGCGTGTTTTTTTTTCTTAAGGGTATGAATCAAATTAAATTTGTTTTGCTGTGGGTGAAGGAAGAGAGAATATAATAGCATGAATCAGAGCTATCATCAAATATGTGGCACAGACTAAAAATTAATTACAATTACTGCCTTCTTTTAAAAAGTTTCTGCCATAAGATGCAGCAATTTTGTTAATCAATATGATCCATTAAAAAAATTCTCAGGAATTAAAACCTTTCAATTACTTTCCTCTTCCTTTTAATTTTTTCCTATTGTAACAGGAAAAGATTAGCATTTTTAAACAAAATCTTGTTTAATCTGTTAGATGCCCTTTTGCTCCAGTGGCAAAAGAACTACTGCGAATAATGAAAAGTAGATATTAGACCACGTGTAATTTCATCAGTTGGGGCTAACTTGAGGATGAAAGTCCATGGAGTATATGCTTTACCACTTTAGCACAGACACTTTAGTAGGCATTCTAATAAAGACAACTTATTTAATGAAAAATACAAACAGAAGAACACTCAATAGCCCTTTAATTGTCTTTTCCTGTAAGAGTGAGATAAAATCTTGGAGAAGTGTGTTAGACACTGGATTTTTTTTCACTTTGGAATAGCCATTTAAGTACACGATACCGGGAAAACCGTAAGGCGCTCAGAACATAAAACCTCTTTCTAAAGAGGCCAGCATAGATACTTGGAAACAAAGCCATGCATTCTTAATTATTAGCTAGATAGATAACCAAGGACATATGTTTTTCTTGTACTAGGTAAGAAACCACCTATTTTGATAACTAAAAAGTCTCCAAGTTCCTAGTATGGAGAAAACGGTATTTAATTCATTGTCTGAAAAACACAATAAAGCTACAGCAAGACATCATTTGGAATCAGTTCCTCCCCCTAAACAACTCCAGATCTTTCCCATAGTAGTTCTCTTGCACGTGCCCAGCAAAAATCTGTGTAGGAAGGACAGGCATACAGCGTGTTCAGGAAGTCAGCTGAACCACGAGCCTTAAAGACGTGATTCCCAGACAGACAGAAAACTTCTGCGGAGACCTCCACAGCTGCTGTGACTTTCCAGTGGCGTATGTGGAGGAAGGAAGAAAATGGAAGATCTCTTGGGTAACCTGAGCCAAGCCCCAAGAGGAACAACGTGTGTGTGCATGTGTTTTACAATCCCCATTCAAACTGGCCTGTGAACAGGAAGCCAACACCCTTTCTGGAGCAAGGTGTTACCCTCACCCTGTTCTTACACCAGCTGAAGGTCACAAGCTCCGGCAGAAGCTGTGGCTGGGGTTCCTGCCTGCTGCCAGCTGACGCCACCCCACTGATGTTCATGCCAACGCACGAGCCAGACTGCCTGCCCACGGGTGGTCAAAAAGTTTGGTGGCCAACAGCACGGGAGAATTCCCTCGACTCTCCTGCTGGAAAGCCCCCTTTGACCGTGGCAAACGTTAAGTTTGCTGGCCAGACAACCTTCTTGCTACCTTGTGGAAGGTGTCCCTCCCTTTTTTCAATATCACTCAGTAGCCGGTTTCATCCAAGCCTTGGTCATTTGCCAGGTAGTAGGAAAGCCCAGCCAACTTATCAGTGCTTGGTGAGAGGCATATTCGAACATGTCTCACGTGGATTATCACAGCCTTACCTCACACGCAGGACATATGTGAGGGGGAACAAAATCACTCAGAAGACCGCTTTGCAATAAAACACCCAGTACTCAAGACTTAGTAGCCAACAGCATGCACTGGAATCACTCTGTAAAACATAGCAATAGAAACTCTCCAACAAACCTCCAAAGCCCCTCAAAACATAGCAATAGAAACTCTCCTGCAAAGAAATCAGTGCCACTCTGCAGCCACCAGTATTTTGAGACTGCTTACTGGTGTGGTAGTATAATAAGCATATAAGAAAATTTTTCTTTATATTCACAATCTCAAGGAAGGTCAATTCTCCCCCACTTTCCCCAAGACAAAAATCACTGATATTCCCTAATTATAGCTTTTACTTGCAATGAAGAATAAGTCCCAAGTAGCAATAAAATGCAAGTTGTCAGAAGTCAGCCAGAGAAGATGCTGAATATCTCTTATTCAAGGATAAACCAGCATCTTTTCCATTATCTGTGCTTTGTCAGTGGTCATCGTTATTTGTAACACAAGAGTATAGATTATCTGGGTTTCTTTTACATTTCTGGTTAAATTATTTCTCAGCTACTGTGCATAAACCAAACTCCTCAAATGCTCCCTTCTCCTTATTTTGGCATACAATGGCAGAGCTTAGCAGGACTGGTAACTTCCCTCCAGAAGATATATGCTGCTTGGTAAAGTTAATTCCCAGCTTTCCATAGCAAATAGCTGCCACTTCTTGCAGGTGTTAGACAGCTTCAGAAAGGGAAAGAACACTTTTCTTTGGCAAAAAAGCACTCTATATCAATACAGCTCCGAGCAGTAACATTCCCAGCCACTGAGCAGAAAGCTCTCACACCCCGGTCCCAGATACTAACCATGTTTTGAATATTGTTATACATAATATAATTTTGTATATTTTAGCTATGAGGCTTTAAACCAGTTGCTAGAACGCATCTTTGCTACCTGCTCTTCTCAGCTGTCTCAGTGTCAAATTCAAAAGGGAGCCTGCTATCTAGCCACTTTGACTAAAAAAAAAACCAGATTAAGGTTAGAGAGTAATTTTTATCCAAGTACAGAAAAAAATATACTTATGCACTTGGCAAAATTGTTAGGGATTTATCTAAACACCACAGATTTTGGTAGAAGACCTCCTGTAAACTTAATGGCTTTAAATTAGTATGTACATTACTAATACTTATTTACTTCAGTGGCTGAAGAGATATTTCTGAAAGTAGTTATTGAAAACTGAAATTCTGTTTTGCTTTCAAAAAAGTCACACATCCTGTACATTTCTAGAATTGCTGAAACAGTTCAAGAAAAACTGATGGGAAATTCCATTTGAAAATGTCAACACTTGCGAATACAATTTGAAGCATGGGACGGGAACATGATCAAAACCAAAGCGCAAACAGTTCTCCATGATTATATATTTTGTTTCTCCAATCCTATGAAGGAAAACTATAGGAAGGTTGGGGGGGCTGTGAACAACTGTGAGGAAATTGGAGTTGTAGTCAAGAACACAATACACCACTAAACTCATAATAAAACATAGAGCTTTTTTCCTTCAAAACTCATAGGCACAGTACAGCTTTGGGTACACACTATTGCTTGCCCTCCACTGCAAATTTCTTTCCTGCCCTGTTAACTTTAAAAGGCAGTCCAGGACTATGATTTTTTGGTGATTTAGGAATGGATGCACATGTGAGTATGTAAATTAGTCCATGATTCCTGAAACCTGTTATTTGAAAATTGTTTTAAAGTACGTTCCAGAAGAGGTCTTAAAATGGAAGAGAGGCAATTCTGATCTTCCACCTGATACGTGGCTAACAGGAGGTGTTTGATTTGCATGGATTAGTGAAGCCACTGCAGGCTAATTCACACACGCACAACAGTTTCTGTACCCCAGAATTACATCCAGAGGAGGCTCACAATACTAATAAACACAAAATTAATTTCACACCACCTGAATTACAAGGCAAGTCTTATCAGTGGTAGACTGTAAGCTCCTTGGGGCTGAGATGGTCTTGTCTGTCTCTCTTGTAGAGCATTAATCATGTTGTGGGTGCTTACGGCTAATAAGATGCATGTAAATCTATTCTGATGTGGTTTTTTGCCACTTCAGACCAGAGAAGAGTCACACACACAGGCGTACTCCTACCTCTCTACCTAATGATACACTAATGTGCCTAATTGAAAAAACAAGTCCTGATAGGAACAGAAAGACTTTGTTTTTGTTTATGCCACCCAGACAGTCTGTGGCTATACATTGCAAATAGTTGGCAAAACCTAAACCGCAAGTATGCAGCAGCACTGTGAGTAACAAAGATAATGTTTGTATTTTGTTTATGAAGAGCCCTAACCAACACACTAAAGCAAGCGTACTGAAACCAAACAATACTCAGACCTTTAGAAATACTTCAGAGGATCCAAATCATGTAATTTAATCACTTTGTTCTTTAACAATCTAAACATCACTTAAAATTTACAAGCAGTAATTCCATATAAGTTCTCTAAGCTGAAAAATGGGATGTAGCCAGTTGCTGTTGTCTATCCCAACTATTAAATTTCAAACAAATCAAGCCCTATTACTGAGGAAAAATAAAAAAAACCCTTACAAAATTACCTTGCCCCAAAGGTTGAGAAATGTTATATTGCTCGGCCAACATTGAATTCCTCCATATATGGAGTCACATGAAATGTATAGATATCTCATAGTTACTTCATTGTGACTTTGACAACACACCAGTACTTTTGCATGGAGTGCATGGATAAGAAATGTATTTTATACTTCTCATAAAAACTAGAATTCAAAAGATTTTCACACTGAAAAAAAAGAGTAATAAGAAAGGGAGAGCTGCTGAGGTAAGACTTCTTCTTAAAAGATAAATTTCCAATTTGGCTCAATATTGAATGCTAGATAAAATGTTATTATTTACAAGCATGTTGTTTTTATTTAGGACAACTGAAATAAATTTTATTTCCAGATTTACACAGTGATCTCATTTGCCAAAAGCTGGTAAGAAAGAGCTTCATGTCACATCAAAAATAACAGCAGGTTGCTTGTCTTTCTCTTCATCCATCCTTCTGCTTGCTGCAGCTGGTAATTCTGGAGGCCCTTTGAGAACATGGGCGTATTCAAGTCTCGGGGACCAATGCTCTCGCCACCTGTACAGGGCTCAGCTGACAGGGGCTTCAGAAGGGGATCCCCTTCCTGCATGCAGAATTTTCGGGATTAGGAGGCAGGGTTACAGCTCCCCCAAAGTAATTAATCAGTTCACTTATCCAATGGCATATTTTGGACTGCAAGCAGATTGCACTAAAGAGTAACTGCAGGGTGGCAGAGTTTTGTTCGCTATGACCAGTTAACTAACAACAGCCACATCCTGCTAAGCAGGGCTGCATTTTCACTACCCTGTTAACGTGCTCCCAGCAACTTTGTCAAGGCTGAATTCCTTGACCATACACAATAGGAGACACTTTGAGAGTGCCCCAACTGGAAGACAGATGGAAAGTCAAAGATCCAACAGGTTTCTACCCACAGGGTGCACCAGAGGCAGTCTGGACAGCAGCAAATCACAGACTATCCCTGAAAAACGTTGACCAAAACTGCCAACACATACCTTGCCAGGCAGTGAACCACAGCCTGGTCTATAATACCACTCTCTCCAACCCCTATGTGTCACAGAATTATTCAAAAGAGCCAGCATAATCATCCCTGCAAGAAGTTGCCCAACAAAATCTGGGGAGCCTGGCTCGAAGAACTCCCAACCAGACTTCACCTAGAAGAGAGCGATGTACAGCCTTGATCCAAGCCACAGCCATTCTCCTCCAGCACAGAGCTGAAACGCTTAGTTTCCCAATCCATGGTCCTTAGCTTCCACAAGCAGCCCAGACTCCTCTGCAGATGCTGCCAACCGAGAATCAAACCCAGGGTTGCCAGGAGACCCAGACCTGCCCAGCAATCAGGCACTTAACCAGGGGAGACAATACTGGCCTACTGTTATCTGCCCAAACAGCCAGCTCTGGGTACATGTCACCATTTTATGCCTTGACTGCTATGACACATGACTATGGCTAAAAATCTGCTCTGGTAGAACCTCTTTGCTAGCAAAAAATGACCGCAAATTACATCTTGAAGAGCTACTCTGCACGTATGCGGAAAAGCCCAACAGAAATCTTCACTTCCAAACAAAAAGCACTCCAGCAATACCAAATCTTCTGCTCTAAGCCAGCTGTCTTGTCCTAAGGAAAATCTTCTGGAGATCTGGCTAGGAAGGGCTTGGAAAAAGAGCAGAGATTGCCTTATCCTCATGCTATCTGCTCTGCAATCACCACTGTATGGAAGGTTGGGTTGGCTAGATCCTTGCTTGCTGGTTTTCTCAAGGAGAACCTTGGCAAATATGGCACTGGAAGATAACATCCCTTGTCTGATTATCACCCCCCCATAGGGACAATTGTGAAACACTGCTATGGAAATCCTATCAACCTGTAGCTGGAGAGGAAGGACCAGCATGGGATGCATGTGCATGTAGGAGAGAGTATGAACAGCAGAGCAGCAACTAAAGACAAAAAAAGAAAGCTCCAGGAGTAACTAACAGGTTTGCAAGGATGACTTCCCTGTTTCCATACCCCTAACTTTTCCTCTCTCTTCTGCACCCACCTCCTTTTTAAAGGGAGCCATGCCACAACCATTACTGCAACTAAATTGATAAACCTGAATGATTTCTTAAGCCACTGGGAACTCTGTACAATCTTTGAAGCGTTTGTCTGGCCGGTACTCCCAAAAGCGCCACCTTGGTAACTTCTCATCAAAGCTCTTTAAGCTCCCTGTTTGCTCAACTGCCTAAAGATCTCATTCACAGACCTCCACCGGGAAAACGCGTGCAAACAGTTACTAAAGCCTTCAAAAGCAGACGAAGAGCGACCAGTGTATCTTCTTCCCTTCATGTTAAGGACATCATTGGTTCTGTTATTGAACGCTCCCTGCCCCCAGCGCCCAAATCACTCTCTTAATCCTGCAGTTAAATCCCTGCCAAAGCCAACTCCAGGTGTCACTGCACACGCAGTATCAACGCTTGGTGCTCACCCATGCCGGTGGCTACGAAGGGCATGCTGGCTACAGATTCAAAACCTGCACACAAAGAAAGGTTGCACATTTAGGTAGATCAAGAGTTCTGCTTCCACCTTCCTGCCCCACAGCAGTCCTCCCGTGATACAGATGCAGTGAAGTTTGGCAAGAGTGCACCGCATGCCCAGGAGTCTTTTGATTTCCTGCAAGCTCTGGCTGTCCTGCATTTAAGTCCAGGACAGCTAACCACTTACACGCCTCCACAAATAAATGTTCTCGGAAGCAGGTTAGATTAAAAATATACTATAACAAACTTATTTTAAAATATGTCTGCTCTGTCAGGTCTGAAAGACAAGTGGTGCTGGTACATAAAAGTGCTCGTGTTCACACAGTAGCTTAAAAATACCCAATGCATTGCTATTTTGCAATATTGTGTCTAGAGCCAATGCTGATCACTCCTATCTCCCAGCCACTGAACGGACTGCACAATACTGTTCTCAGAGAAATAATACTTCATTTTTAGGGGTTTGGGGTTTTTTTCAGTCTTATTCAAAGTATGACCGATTAGGTTATTTTCTCATCTTAATAAATGATGTAAAACCTCCGGGCATATGGTAGCATTTGTATACTTCCAGGCAAGCGGTGATAACTTTCAAATGTTACTTCCCCTCCTCCTCCACTACATGAAACAAATATACTGGAGCCCATTTAAATCTTAGTGACAAACACATTTAAGAGAGGCTAATTTCAGTTAAAGCTTCTAAATGTCAGATGTACGTGTTAAATAATTATATTAAAAAATAAAGAGCAGATGAATTCTCATGCTCATCATTGGTTGATAAAGTGCCTATATTTTTCCAATAAGGGTCGAACAATTGTCTAACAAGACAATACTTGTGCTTAAATTAGCAAGGAATAAACAAATGTCAGCTCATACTTATAGGGACATATGACAAGTATCATTCATACTAACTCAACAGCTACAAGATTAGAGGACTGCTGCTGCCTCATTCAGTTTTGTAAGTATCAATCCACAAAGGCTTCACTTTTTCTAATTTAAGATCCGTAGCAGGGCTCAATTTTTGAATAAGGTAATGGTTACAAAATGGCTGAAGACTAAGGGTAAGATTTTTCAGAAGCAGAAAGCTGACAAATCTCAAAATGAAGGTATGGTATTGCACATATCAAGGCACTTAATTAGGAGGAGAAGCCACCTCTTAAGACTTTGCCTGTTGTTTCCCTTGGAAAAAACAAAGCTGCATTCCCCCAGCAGCTTTTTGCATTTATCAGATTCTTTCTTCTTTTTGAGAAACGTGTATGTCCTCCCCAAAAGTACACAGCAGAATCGTACTGGGATGGTTCAGGTGTCCTCTCTGATTGAATGTTATACCATCAGCCATTATTACTCAAGGCTGGTCATAATGTGCATTAACATTTATAAAGTTGGAATCTATTCAGCCTGTCCACCCAGTAGCTGACTAACTGGACATTATTATTTGAAGAATAAGCCTAATAAAAAGGGAAAACAAAATAACCTGAGTACTGTAACCCACTCTATACCTGTATTTTCTCAAACCCAAGCAGTACTAATACTGAATAAATTGACAAGCATTTCATCTGTAACAGCTTCTAAGCTTTTAACAGAACAAAAAAGAGTGAAGAGTAGGCAATTAATATTATTTTGCACTTTTATAACTGTAAGGAGAACTTTAAATAAGCAAATGTTTTCTACTAGTTAGAGTGTTTTCTACTAGTCTTGTTATTCCTTTAAATTAAAAAAATGCTATGTGCTTCAGGGGGAAAGAGGCACCAGTAACAACAAGCTGTTCACCACTTTTGAGCCAAATGCTTGCAAGAATACCGAACACAGAACACATTCCTAGCTGCAGCAAGACAGAAGAAGAGCTAAGAAAAGGGAAACAAACACATCTTTCTCCACCTTGGCCGAGACTAAAGAGAACAATTCTAACACCAAGATGTTACTTACAAGGCTCCGCTTCCAGAAAGTACTTTTACATAAATTTGTATGAAGTCAATGGGAAATCAAAAGCATCTGACCAAAGAAATGCTCCACTTCTGCATGGGAGCTGGGGGCGAGGGGGTGGGGGTGGCGGGTTAATGCGGAGAACCTTTAGATTTTGCCCAGAATTACTCCCATTTTCAGAGGGAGGCGAGCTATAACTTTCGAGCTCGACTGCGAGATGACTCCAGCAGCGCTTGGCACCAACCCCTGAGGAGCGTCCGTGGGCTGTATCTTTAAAAGGTGTCAGAGGAAAAAGCAGATGAAATGCTGTAATCTCCACCCACCGCCGTGTCACAGCCGCCCCTGCCCACGCATCCCACACACCCAGCATCCCCAAAAACCCGCCCTGCCCGACCGGCCGGCCCGCCGCGGGAGGGGGTGGAAACCGGGGCTGCCCTTCGGGCCGCTCCCCGGCCCGCTGCCCCCGCCATCCTGCGAGGGGGCCGCCCGGCCCAGCCAGCGCTTCCCCGCCCGGCCCTGGGACCGGGACCCGGCCCCGGTCCTCCCCCGCTGGCAGGGCCGGGGGGGCTCCCGGGGGCAGCGTGGAAGTTCCCTTCCCGTGGGCTTGGTGCAAGGTGGTGGTGAGGGCCTGCGTTAAAGCCTCTCACAGAACAGACCAAACGCAAATAAACCCCAAAACACGCAACGGCCATCACCCCCGACTAGTAAATTCCCACGTTAACTTGCTGTGCTAAACTCTTTTTTCCAGCCGGATAGAGGTTTTGGGGGGATTCCCACCTCCTGTTCTCAGGAAACACTGACATCAGTATCTACAAAGCATTTTTCGGAGACCGATGAGAAGTTCTGAAAAGAGCTTTGTCTTCAATTAAGAAGATTCAGCTTCAGCACCTAACGTAGGTCCCGTAGCAGACGACAGTTTGCACGGCAACTACCCACGGTGCAAAATGTTCCGTGAAAAAGCTTTAACGCTGTGGCTCATTTTTCCTCAAAGGAAGAGGAGTCCAGTGAGAAGGTGCAGAGGCTGGGCTATGGGGAAGGCTCTTTCAATTACGTCTTCAGAGTTCTCGCAGCAGCACTCAGTAAAGAACTCATCCTGTAGGAGACCTTTTAAATTTAGTGAACCACTGAAATTAATTTCTTCAATATTCTTTGGAAAAATACACAGCCCTATAAATTTTTCATATGAAGCGGTCAATAAGGGATCCCATGTAGCCGCTGCTCAGAACCAACTGTACAGTTTGAGCATGCATGGATTAAAATACAGTTAAACCCATAATTGCCTGTTTGCAAGATATATTACAACACTTCAGATCTGGCCTCTCCTCAATGAGCAAACTTCCTGTAGATTTGGAGAAAAAGACTGTATACCCCGCTCCGAAGAGCCACAATTCCCACCCAGTAGCTCCTAAGCAGCAGGCAGTCTTATTTGGAGAAGAGCAATGCATTTGTATCACGGATGAAATGTAGAGCTTAGAGGATTAAAACTTTTCTATCATGCAGTGCACGCTCAGATATTTAATAATTACATAAACGAGGAGAAAACATTTGGAAAAGTGGGTCTTGAGCTTCTCTTACTATGACAGAAGAGAAGACGTGCAATAAGAACAGGCCTCTATATTTTTAAGGAAAAAAAAATCCTTAGGAAAACAACATCTTGAGCAGTGGCACTGCACAGTACAAACTATATTAACTTGTCATAATATGTTGTTTCTGTTGGTATGAATTTTGATTGAATAACAAGCTAAACATGAGCTTCAGAACATACAGTAATACTGAAGAGCTTGGGAAAGCACCCCTAATGTGGATTTTCTGATTCCTCTTGTTAAGATGTAACTGATTGCCAACTCAGTGGCAGGTCACCATTTTGGGGCTTACCCATATTCTCCTCTTATAAATGACAAATCATAACACTATTTTAAAAAAAGCACACACACAAATAAATTCCTCAGAAAAGGTGATTCACCGTAAAGCTATCTATGATCTGAATGAACAGGGGAAAAAAACCCCAAAACCTTATCAGGATCCAGTTTGCTTCATTTAAATTGCAGAATTTTTTTCTTCATTTCAGTCTTATTTTGCTTTCCATGAGCAAGTACTGAGCCCTGATTTTGCTGAAGAATTTTGCACATCATCAGCATCACTTACTAACTCTTTTGGTACTTCCTTGTCTTTAGTAATTTTATAATATGGGACATTTATGATGCTTGTTATGGCACCTTCTGTGTTCAGGCTCAGAAAAACCATCCTCATCAGCTTCCACAGAGCGCAATCTTCTATCGCTGGTCGAAGTGGTACACGTGGTGGCAGAGGGGAAAAATGGCAAGCTGCCAGCGACAAGTCCCATGCAAGCAGTTCCCTACATCTAGCTCTTGCATTTTATAGAGTATCCACTTTATCCTTAGGATGCTCCAAAAGTACAGAGGCATTTTAGTATCAAATACAGTTTCTCGCTTACTCCTTTCCCACGGTGAACTTACTGGATATGCAGTCCAGGTAAGTGAGGTTTAGAGCATGTGCTGCAATGACAGCTTTCAATTGAAATACAACCATGTTGTGGCAGGACTTTCACTTCTGAATAATCATTCATCAGAAACAGTGATTAAGTGTCAGAGCTCATGACTATTTTAGAAGCTTGTTACTTCTATCAATGCATATAGTCATAAGAGAATTATTTTTTTTGTTTTCCTTCTCAGCTGCTAAGAGGGAAACCAAAACCGATTTGGGAAATAGCTCATGTATAATTGATGTTAAATACTAACATGAAACACTTGATTTAGGAAGCTTTAGGTATTTCTAACATTTTGTGGTAGCCCAACAGATTCTGGGAAGTTTACAAACAGCATTTCCCAGTTATGCAGCCATATTAAAAATGATTCTGCTGGTATGCTTTTGCATCAAGACTGAATTTGGTTTGCTAACAGTCATGTCACATTTCAGTAAATATAGAGACTTCTTAAGAGTCTTCTCTCATTGTTTTGGGAAAAATATCAGTTTTCATTGAGGTGGATTTTTTTTTTAGTATTACTTCGCACACAATCACCGCTTGCAGTATATTATATCGTGTTATCTGCGCTAATATGGAAGACACACATAAAATATGGGGGGGAAGTGAGAAACTGGAGGAATGTTGAACTCGCTAGAGCTGCCTCTAACAGCCTCTTTTTTTTTTTTCATTTTCGGGGGCATGAAAAAAAAAAAAAAGGCATGAAGCCCACCACATGACTCTCCAGTTGTAAAGCCACCAGCTTACGGAAGCTGCCGGAGGGGCGGGGCCGAGCCCGGGAGGGGCGGGGCCGAGCCCGGGAGGGGCGGGGCCAGGAGCAGCACCGCCGTCCCTCTGCCCGGTGGCGACCCCCCGGCTCCGCTGCAAGCCCCGGGGTATGGCGAGTGCTGCGGGAGCCTCGGGGCCGTTAGGGAAAGCCAATAATTGCACTGCTCTGTTTGCTGTAATAACAACGACTTGAAGCAGTAAGCCTTCGGACGCTTTCAAAATTAAAACAGCGTGGTGAACTATCAAATAATACGTCTAAGAGGATCTTAAAGAAGGATTTTTGCCTTTTACTATTGTAAAATTTCACAGGGTTATTTGAGTTTCAGTACGCAACTGGAGCCTTAAGAGATTCATGTGAATACTACCAAAAAGGTCTACGCTTCTTAGTTCCTCAGAAGTGGAAAACCCTATTCCAGATTTCTGATGTCTGCACTCATAAGTCTGCTCATAACTAGGAAAGAGGGGAAAGAAGAGCATTGGTTTTGAACAACTAAAACATTGTCTGACTGAAATAAAGTGGGATATAGCACTTAAGTAATGACTGTTTTGGTGTCAAATTAAGCCCTGAAATACATGTATAGAGATCTTATTACAATGAATAACAGCAGGGTCTGCCCTTTATCTAGTAATAAAAACAAAACAAAAAAAAAATTTGTGGTTTTCACTCTCCAAAGTTAATAAAAACAAACTACAAGAAAATGTATAATAAAACAGTTCATTATAATAAATATTTCATTAAAATAATGTTATTCAGCTATTCTTTCTTGCGATTTTTCTCAACATTCTTAAACTGATTTTATTTATGAAAGTAACCGTCTCTGTATTTAAAGGTGTTAAGAGCTCATGTTCTTGCAAGTTTACTCAGTACAGCTGCTGAACTCTTAATTCTTCTTCCACTACTCTAAGGAAAATTAAAAACTGCAGATGTTATCCTTTATAATGCCATATACACAGAATCAGTTCCTCATTTGCAGGCAAGTTATTTATTTTTTCCTACTTAGTTTCAAGGCAATCATGATCATTAGGCAATGCCAGGGTTAAATAAACATGACCTAAAGTGATCACAAGTCAGAAGTTATTTGAAAGAGATATTCTCACGTCAGTAAGTGGAAATCTAGGAACTGCGCTTGAAATATTTCAAACCAACCCCTCTCTTCAGATACAAACATATTAAAAACACAAATGAAAAGGAAGAAATATTCCTGAAATGAAAATATTTCCTATCTTTGAGGTACATTTGAACTAGATAGGCTACTTTGCCAGGAGTTTAAAGATGCTAGTGCTCATAGACAATCAATAAATTAAAGAAACCCCATAGACTAAAGAAACCCACCACCACCACCACAAAACCACTAGATGAAAAAAATGAGAAGAAATCAGTACTCTCTGAAACAGTTTTATATTTACCCATTCCAGTTTTACACAGCCGATCCTCTCTCATGCCACAGTAGCGCCCATATGTAAGGATATGAACTGCCTTGTTGATGCGCGCGCACCGACAGCAATTCTGCAGCGCGCAGCCTGGACAAGCCCACCTGCCAGGAATTCCCCTAAGGACAACTGCACGAAACCTAAGAAGATTTGCATCCATTCATAAGAGATCACTTTGCTTAAGATGAAGCCAATGTGGAATGGCTTAGAGGAACTTGGGGTACTTTCAGACTTGATACCTAATTTCTCCAGAGGCCCAAGCTCATGCAATTCCCAATTCTCACTGAGAAGGGGAACAGTTGTTGGCCCTCATGGGAAGTAGACCAGTCTCTCCAGAGCAATCTCTGCTAACCAGGGTCATTAGTGCCTGACACTGTTTCACTTCCCCAATCTTTCCTCACCTCATGAAACCTCTCCTCCTGCCATCCCATAAAAAGGGAAAAATATGTCTTGAAATCCTTTAGTAGAGAACTATTGCCAAAGAGTATTTGAAACCTAAGAATGCTCTCTGTGCCACGATCTAGTACGAAAGCCAATTTCACAGCTCTTATCCCTTTCTGTAAATACACTGTTACCACTATCAACCTCTTTGATGTTTCCCATGCTTCTTGCAATTACCCACCCCGTCTGTCACTCAAAGCTGGGTGTTTCCTCAGGCTTGCATGTGATAAAGGTCCACAGAAGTCGACAGAAACAGTCCTCCACCTATCCCACTACCCCATTCCAGGGTCTCCTGCCCCCAGATTAAACCTCAGTACATCTGAGCATCTAAGCATCAGTTGTTGTTGTAAGACAATACGAACATCCCACAGCCAGCTTGTCACAAGTAGGGATGTTTTTAACAATGAGAAAAGAGAAACATCGTGAAATTAAAAGTAATTGGAAAGTCATGCATCTTTATCCCTCTTGTGTACAGCACCAGCATCTTATGAAACACTGCATATACTGATAGGAAAATGTAAGTCTCAAATAGTTTTTATTTAAATACCGCAAAATAGTAGACAGGAATAAGGTTACCAGTAAGATATGGATATTTGTATGACAGCTTTTCAAAATAGTATCTTCTTCAACCCTAGACCACGAGGAGCTTTTCAGAGCTACAGGTGGGAGCTGGGAACATTTGTCTGTCTTTTTCATCTTAAAAACTCTTGAACACATCTTTTAATACGAGTCATTCAAAATTTCAGAGAGTATCTGAGATCTTCTAGTAAAGAGAAGCAATGGTAAGGAAGAACACATTAAAGAGAAGGGACTGCGGCACAACAGCCAGGCATACAACCAGCTGAAAACCACTTTTTATCTTTCACACTCACTAGGTATTTTTATTTTGTAATTTTTCACTTGTAGAAGCATACTTATTACTGGTTTTCTGTTTTGTCTTCCAAGACATTATATAAAAGGAATTAGGGCGTCAGAGCCCTTTGAAGCACCCTCAGCACGTGAGAAGACTCTTTCACCAGGTTCTTAGATACAAACAACGAAAGAAAAGATGCATGAAACCGAGAGCGCTCGAACAATCCTCCTCCCCAGTCATCTTTTCAGCCTCTGCTACGTATGTTTTGGGTTATGGTCAGCAGAGTTGTAACTGCTTCAGCTTGTGCACATCTCTGGGGTTTTTTTAAGACATATTTAACTACCAACACTTACAAAAGCAGCTATCCGAGGCTGAAAGGCGTTTTTATCCTGAACTGTTGTACTGGTCCTTTAACTTTTTATGACTCATAGTTTAAGTATTTGGGAATTCCCCTCTAAATATGAGTTTGACACACTTGCATTATGGAAAGTTATTTTATTCAAAAAGTAACAGAATGCAACATTCATGCAATACCCAGGACTATATTTAGCAACACACAATTGGTCTTTTTTTTCCCAATAAAGCTTCTAATTAAAGACAGATTTTAAAAAAAAATGCGAGAACAAGACTGAATAGCAAAAGTAGCAGCACTGGAAGAGACAATCACAGTGTTACACACCCAAGCAAGTCAGGAATATTTTTTTTAAACTATTCAAACAATGTTAGGGCTGTTTACCTCCCCCCCCGGCCCCCCCAGTTGCATGTAAGAGTGTACAGCTTCTGTCTTACCTGTGTGCTGAAGTCCCTTCTTGGTGGGCTGACTAGTCATCAGCGATCACCTGACTAAAGCCTGGAAAAAAAATAAAATAAAATCAGCTGACCACCCTTGCTCACTGGCTTCCAGCTTAAATACTCCTCTCCACAGCACTTTGTCATGTGAGGCGGGACAGAACCAGCTGTCATTGCTTCAGAAAAAGTGAAACGGGCCCCTCTGTTTCCACCTCCTTCCTTCCTCCTCGCTCACTCTTTCCTATCTGTCCCTGCCTCCAACCTCCTCCCTTTCTCATTCTTCCACTTTGCTCATTCACTGCCCGCCCGGCCGGGGTCTCCCAGGGGAAGCCGCATTCCACAACGTACAAGCATTTCCCCTGCATCTCGAGGTTTCTCAACAAGCTGCCTACACACTTCTACTGGGAAAAAAAAAAAAAAAAAAAGAAAAAAAAAATCAGAGAGAAACAGAGAAAAGGCACCACATTCCACAACCCTCAGTCAGCCCTGGCAGACTACGAGGCATTTTCAGTCACACAGCACAAAATGCATTAGTCAGAGCTGAAAGACCACACACTTTGTACCACTACCATGCTAACAGAGAATGGTCTGAGCAGAGCTACAGGAAAAAGGAAAGGAGGGGTTCCTATCGGTGCTTCCATTTTATGTGGGGTAGCCACCTAAATATATGAAAAATTCACAGGAAAAGGCCCAAAGTTGACATTCCCAGCAGAAACAATGTGAATGTGGGCAGCGGGGAAAGCTGTCCCCTCACGGAGCGCGACTGTTGCCAAAAGGACTCCCCCTCCAGCAGAATGTGGTATTCCAAAGACTGCAAGACATTATCTAAATCAGAACTTCTATCTCCCCAATGGTTTGTTCGTAGGAAATACAAGCCTAGAAAAAGTGAAAGTAATACTGCATGATTCAGATTCCCCAAAACCACATATACTTTCAATTCAAACTTTTCTCTTCTTCAATGCTCCTTATAGTTCTGCAGCTATATCCATCTATGGAGTTTTCTTTTCTCTACTTACGCAGTTTCAACCCTCCGTGTACGCGGAGAATCTGATCAGCAAGGAATGAGAAGAGAGTTCAGCGTAAAAAACCCTCCGTCCTAATCCAAATGACCTAATCGCTCATCTATCTGCTCACTGCTTCCGTCGTCCCCCACACGCACTTATCTATTGCTTGAAGGCATTTTAGGAGTACACATACGGCTTAGGAGAAAACACCCCTTTTTAAATCACATCAGGGAGGAGAGCGAGCGCGCTGTACTGGAGCACATGCTTCCGTCCACTGAGACCAGTACCACGGAGTCCCCAGCCCTGAATTCCCAGCTCCACGCAGCGACCGTCCCTAATGCACCCTGCAAGACTCAGGGGCTTAAGTCAGCGTCAGAAAAGTGTAGGGAGGCGGGGGGGGAAGAGGGGGGAGAACCCTGAACCGTCTGCACTGGAATTTCTCTTTAGGAAAGTCCATGCTTTAATGAAAGACTGATACTAGATACCACAAAGAAACTTTTATTTCTGTACGCACATGACTCAGATACATTTTCTGTGTGGGTTATGTGGTTATGTTACGTTTCATCTTAAAAAACTGTTTCAAAGAGACCTTTAAACATTAGTTTTAAGAAAAACTTGATGTGTTTATGTACAATGAGTGGTTTTAAACTGCCTTTTATTGCACAATGCTATACAGAGCAGACACACAAATGTGTGTTTTCATTATAGGTATAATTTGCATCTAATACTAAACACAATAATCTGTAAAAATATTTATTTTAAGTGATTTCCCTAATAGTTCCCAGAAAAGTAAACAAACTGAACCTTTCAGCAAAACAGACCCTCTCAGCTATAATATTGTCATTCTTCCCCTTTTCTCATTTTCTTGATAGTGAAAATACGTTTACTCACTATGTTCTTGACTTAGATGCATTAGTTTATGAAACAAATGGTAGCTGCTGCTGTGCGGTATTCCAGCAGAGGAAGGCTATCCAGAACTGCCTCAGAGACTGAACACTGTCGCCATTATAACAAAAGCATTAAAATGAATAATTCATGAGCAGAGGGAGTACCCTACCATTAAAAGGCACCGACTATTTCATGAATTGTCCAAAAGCTACCCCTTTTACTGTCCAGTTCCTCTAACTACTTAATTATTCTTCATTTTTCTAAAATGGCATAGAGTAGTAATTAGCAGAAACACATGGACCAGTTTTAGGAGATTTTCCTGAGGATTAAGAAATGAAAGCTGAAAAGTGAGCCAGAGGGGAAAAAAAAAGGTGTTTATGTTTGATGATGGATATATTAAGGAAACAGGACTTCAAACTTCAAGAGGCTTTTCCAAATTGTGCTTTTGAATCTTGAAAAGGGAGAACATGGCAATCTGTCCTTTGCCTTTATCGGGTACCTTCCTTTTCAGGATCCCAAAGCATCATGACAACGTGCAGGAATTAAAAGGCCTCATTAGTGAGTACTTGCAGAACTTTTCTCCTTTTTATAGGTGCAGAACATAAGGCCTCAAGAAGACCAAATGATTTTCTCCAGGTCATACAGAAAGGCTTGGAGACTGAGGCAAGAACAGAGCTTCATCCCCTGGTTACCGGTCCTGCGTCCAACAAAAAGACTAACTTTCTTGCTTTATACTAACAAGCATCACAAGGTTCAGTAGTCCTGCAAGTTTTAACCTAATAAAATGAACTGTCGTGCACAGGTATTTTCTGCAGTGATAGGGAAACAATGTGATCTAGTAATCCAACTTGACATCAGAACAACTTACAAACTTAGGTTTTGAATAACATTTTTAAAGGAATTCAGGTTAGAATAGCAAAGTACATCTGTTCATGTTTCACTGCTGCAGGAAAAGCACATACTGTGCCTGGAAAGAGATTTATTTATAACACACATTTTCAAACTTTTCAAGACATTAAAATTTGGTACACTAACATCAATAAAGTTCTCAGATTTCATTTGAAGCAACATCTAGTTCTTAAAACAGCGAAATTCAAGAAACTGTATCTCTAAGTCATTTTGCCAAAAGGACAGCATTCTATAATCTTGAGCAAAAGCCATGCTAAATATCTTTACGTACACGGGTCCCTTTTAGGTGTCCTACTGTCTTGCACTATTGGGATGAACTCAAATGCCAAATCCAAGGCTCTCGCTGGAACAAGTTCACTGATTATGTGGTAGCAAGCCTATTAATACCGAGATACAAAAACATGTCCCCCAAGGTAGAACACGGAATGATAATATTAGGTGTAATTTTGCAAGACCAGACACTGTCACTGGTCAACTTACTGATGCTTGTGGGCTTTTTATTTTTCAACCATTCAGCTTGTTTGCAGAGCCTTGGTAGCCACTTTTCTGATTGTGACTTTCAAACTTCTAATTCTCAAAAGGGCTTTTTTTTTATTCCAATAGCATCTATCTGAGAAAGATGGTCTCCTGATCTGGTATGAGATGGCAGACTTTTGTTCTGCCGAAAGTCTGCCCTTCAGTCAACTCAGAGCTGCTCCCACAGCAAGTCCTTACAGGAATAAGGAAATGCTCTTTAGCAACTAGAACAATCTGTACAGTTAAACATATTTTTAGTTTGCAGTCCCCAAGGAACTGTGAGGAGAACTGAACTATAAAACAAATATAAAAACCCACACACTTGGCTGTTAGATATAATTAATGCAGCCCAGCTCACACCAAGCAGGTTTACTGTAACTAATAGACTATTTCAGCACCGATGACCATTAATGGTTTGATAACTTGTAACAGGAAGAAAGAGGAAGAAAACCAACAAAATACTTATGGAAACTCTTCCAAAGATTGCATGAGAGTTCACTTTTAAAAAAAAAATTGCACACAAAAATGCAGCAAAAGAAAGCAGAAATGTTGTGAACATTTCAAAGTTTATCTTCTTCAAAATAGCTGTCTTGAATCAACATACAGGAAAAATTCTCTGTTGATGTAAACTAGCATGAGTATGTCCACCAAACTAGCCACCTCCACCAAGGCATCCAGACTACTGAGTCACAACCTAAACACGGGTGTTCTGGAGAACAAATAGTGTAAAATAAATTATTTCAGAGAAAAGAGTGTCAGAAGAGAAAGATTACTACTACTTCTACCTGGAGGTAGGTTAAAAAAATAAAGAAAACAAAAAGTCTTCATGTCCACAAGCAGGACAAAATTTCCAAGTGCAAGGAACTTAATCCACATTTTGCTACTTAGACAAGCTAGGAAAGCTGGATGGGAAGAGAGAGGAGTAGCATTGTACCAAAGGAGACTTTGGTACAGTAATAATCAGATTGGTACACTGTTCAGTATGCATGACTGTCTTGAAACTGCATTATGGCCCTAAGCAAGAATGAATGGAATTATATATAAATACACGTCAAAGTAATTGTAAGGTAACAATCAAGTGCAAAAAAAAAAATTTAAAGAAATCAGAGGGAAAAGAACTGTCCAACTATCCAAGAATAATCCATCTGATCGCAGTATGCAAAGAGTCTGGTCAGACAGTGTATACAAATTTATATCTAGGAGCTTAGATATGTTTAGAGAGTTTTGCTATTTGTTTTGCCTCCAATCATAGCTGTTTTCTAAGAGTCTATAAATTGAGTAGACTTACGTTCCACAGAGCAGTGGCGTTCTGCCATACTAGCTGTTGTTTACTTGTATCAGTAAGCATCAGTCATGTAGACTGTGCAATGCAGCACCAACTATTCACAGCACAACTATTCACAGACCTTTCAGTACTACAGAGGAGCAGTAGAACTATTAACTATGTCTTTTAAAAGAAATAATAACTTTTAAACATTTATGTAAATTAATGTTACAAATTAAAAATAACTTCTAGAATACATTTTGAGGGCTAAATAGAGGCAGATGCAACAGTAGTGAAGGGCAGCAGAATGGTAATTTCCACCTTCTTTATTGTTAAAGAAATATGGTAGAGGAGGCATCTGACCACAGCTACAAGATGACAGAATGGTTGAGGTTGGAAAGGACCTCTGGAGGTCATCTCGTCCAACCCACCTGCCCAAGCAGGACCACCTAGAGCACACTGCCCAGGATCGGGTCCAGGCAGCTTTTGAGTACCTCCAAGGATGGAGACTCCACAACCTCTCCGGGCAACCTGTGCCAGTGCTGTCACCCTCACAGTGAAAAAGTGATTCCTGCTGTTCAGATGGAGCCTCCTGTGTTTCAGTTTGTGCACATTGCCTCTTGTCCTGTCACTGGGCACCACTGAAAAGAGTCCAGCTCTGTCCTCTTTGCAATGTCCCCTCAGGTATTTGAACACACTGATGAGATCCCCCCTGTGCCTTCTCTTCTCCAGGCTCAACAGTCCCAGATCTCTCAGCCTTCGCTCACAGGAGAGATGCTCCAGTCCGTCATCTTAGTAGCCCTTCACTTGAGTTTCTCCAGTAGCTCCATGTCCCTTTTGTACTGGGGAGCCCAGAACTGGACCCAGGTGTGGCCTCAACAGTGTTGAGTAGAGGGGAAGGATCACCTCCTTCAACCTGCTGGCAGCACTCCTCCTAATGCAGCCCAGGATACTATTAGCCTTTTTCAAGGCAAGGGCACCTTGCTGGCTCATGTTCAACTTGGTGTCCACCAGGACCCCAGGCCTTTTCTGCAAAGCTGCTTTGCAGCCAGGCAGCCCCCAGCATATACTGGTGCATGGGGTTGTTCCTCCACAGGTGCAGGACTTGGCACTTGCCCATGCAGGTCTTTCAGAAGTCCAGGTCTTTCAAGAAGTTATGAAAAGTTGCACACTTCGACTAGGGTGCACACTGCTTTCATTAACACCATTGTTTCTTACTTTCAACTACAGGCTGGACTTTATGAAAGAGGTTTTACTCTCCTTCCCTCCTTGACAAGGAATCCCTCAGGCTCATTACTCTCTCCTTCTCTCTCTCAAATACCAGAGTTATTCCCTGGAGTAGAAGAGCTAAGATTTTAGTGACAGTTCATTTTTGTTACCTTGACATTTTCTGCCTCTTACTTCCACAGTTTTTCAGCATTTTAGGAGAGTGGGCTTAGAACAGAGAACTTAGAGAAAAAAAAAAAATGTAAGACATTTACATAATTAACAGTAGTAAAGTTGTTCAGGTATTTGTTTGTAGGATGTTCTCGTGGTGCTTTTAAACAGAACAGAAGCAGCAAGAGCACTCTCTTTGAGTTTGACTGATGAACTAGTAGCATCCCATTGCAGTCTCTGAAGTGTCAAACTGTCATAGGCAGCTAAGGAGAGTAGAAAATGTTTTCGTTTGGGTCTCATTATCAGACAATCTACTCCTAAATGGCCTAGCTAGTTACAAAACAAACAACTTCACTGATACAAAAATGGTAGCAACAAACTCTCTTCAGATTTTATGGGTGTGATTCAGTTCCTCCAGTCCAGGTCTCTGGTGCCGTGTCTCCCCCGACATCCTGCAGCCAGTCCTCCAATCTCCAAAGGGTTCAAGATCTGCACCAGACCTGCACACCCCATGCAAAGGCCTGGGACACGCTGCAGCACCTCAAAGAGCACTAGACAATGACATGTAGGCAACTGAAACTCACCCTAAGCACCCAAATGACAACGTGACTCTTGTTCATGCACATAGTTAACTAAGTTGGGTGAGACGTGTGTGTAAAGCAACACTCAGTCCTCTGAGTGCTGTTAATCAACAACAAAACAGTCCAGAGAAGACAGAAGTCGAGAGAGGTAGAGAAGAAGAATCAGTTGAGTCAAGCTTTGTGCTCCAATTTGCAACCAACTTCCTCCTTTCCTCCTTACTGCAGTAATCCTTCCCTTCATAAAAGACAAAAAATCCCTCATTCAGACATTGCCTGTCCCAAAGAAAGAGCAATTATGTTCAGCAATAAACTAGAAACTACTTATAATTCAACAAGGAACAGGGGCAAATCTAGGCCATCTTACCACTACATAAAAAGGGAAACAAACTAGGAGACCTAGTGTCTTTTCTTATAGCACAAAGTTCACAGAGAACCCTTCAGATACTGGCAGCACAAGGAAATCAGCCAAAACATAACAGGGTCCCATACCTGTGCCTCATATCACCAATGAAATTTCACAGAATCTGTCACACAAAAATAATTACAATTGCCAGTGCTTGGATATTCCTCACACCTTTTCCAGTGTCCTCCATATTTTCAATTCCTGCTTTATATGCTAAAATATTTACAGACCTATGACGTTTTCAATTAAAAAAAGAGGGAAAGGTATCCTCAAATATTTTTTCTTTACCATCAATACACAAATGAAAAATACAAAAATACAATACAAAAACAATGAAAAGCAGCTCCAGACCAACACATCTCAGGAAAAGATGAACTTGATCACTTGGCTCAGAGAGGCGCCAGGATATTGGAGCTCTGAACTGACTCCTCAGCAGTGCAAGTATATTGGCATGCATTCTGCTTCTTCAGAAAGGCCAATCAAGGGACACAGTACCAATGATTACTCTCATTTCTTCTGCGGTGTTATCATGGCATGCTGTAGTTTCAGGCTTTTGGTGTTGTGATCTTCTGTTTGATATACAATACTAATTTTGCGATTGTGGCATGAATGGGTATCCTTAAAGCCTCCTTTTGGGGCTTAATGGCTATTATGTGACATATCTCTGAATAATCTCATTCTGCCGTACATAAGCACACAAACAGGAGGACAAAAATATCTCTCTCATACCTGGACTATTCCTATGCAAGTGAATATTTGTTCCATGTATACAAAACCAGGAAGAATATTTGTCTTATATTTGTGTGTAGGAACATCTGCTCAGTATTTTTCAGCATACTAGTATCTTGTTATGAAATCTGAAGTAATGATTATACTCAAAATGAAAAGTCCTGCAGTGATTCCCAGTAGAAAAGAAGGTGAAGGATTTCAGGGGCTCCCCCTCTACTGTTCTTGTTCAGTGTTATCTCACCAGGATTATTCAGGACATCAAAAACTTAATAGCATCAACACAATTAATAAGCAGTGACGTTCTGCACAAAAACTACACTTGCTTTCACTGGTGCTGTATCAAAAAATTAAAGCATGTTGCATAACATCAAAACAGTTGTCTTTTTTAAAAAAAAAAGAAATGAGAGTTGAAGTTCTCTGGTCTTCAAGAAACTGCCATTAATTTTTTCCCTCTAAAAAGTTTCAACAGCTTATTTCAAAAACTTATCCTCTACAAATGTGAGGCATTAAAATTCAAATAGCTTGTTCACAGTTTTCATGGCTAGAAGCTTAACTTTTCAATAGCATGTCACTAGTTAAATCAAGTCCTGTTTAATTTGAGAATCACGGGAAAACAAAAGAAAGGGGAGGACCTCGGCAAACGGAATGAAAGCTAGCTTTCAAGCAAGGGTGTAGAGGAAGAACAGGACAGAGAGAAGGAAGAGGAGTTTTCAGTCCTACCAAATGTAAAGTTTGCTTATGCTAGTCTTCCATTGCATCTAACAAAAGGATTGAAACCAGAAAGAACCATTCTTTTTACAGAGATTCTCTCAATTACTTTCTAAATCTGTCTGTCAGGTTGTTAGCCAGATGGAGGTACACGTGGACTGGCCTGGTGACCAGCTTTTAAGAACTCTTTTTAATAAGTTATATCAGGAAAACTTTATCACTGTGTTAGTATTCCCAGTTACTTAATGTTTTTATGGAATCATTAACAAGGTAAAGAGGCATACAGGTCTGTAAAATACTAGTACTTCTAAAAGCGTATGATGCACAAAAAGCTATCTTAAACAGCATGAAGTTAAGCACTCAAAAGGTAGATGGGCCAGACTGAAGGACACTTGTGCAACCTTAAGTCCATCTTCCTTTATGTGTGTACACATCACGATAACAGTCTTCAGTTATTGTTCAAAACCTAGGGTTATTTTTCTTGTACAGGTCCATCACATTCAGTGCACAAGATCATTAGCTGTTTGTTCAATGAGCAAAACGATATTTTCGATTCACTCTGCCATTCACCACACGGCCATAGACTTCCTGCTGTATCCTATTCAACTCCAGCTTTGAGAGAGAGCACAAATTTTTTCATGGGCTTATCACCACTGTATGTATACTGTGAAAATTACTTCCGTGATATTTATAAGCACCATCTCCCTAAGAAAAAGGATCAAGAAGTATCTTTTTTCACACCTGGGGAATTGAGGTGTAAAGAGAGTAAAGCTTAAAGTACCTCTGACTGTGGTCATCCAATTTAAGCTACAGCAAAGAAAATGAGAAACGGTGCCAGGTGACCTAACAGGCTGAGAAGCAAACTGCAGTGGTTCAGCAGCTGCTTCAACACCACCTCAGCCATCCCCACAGCAAGACACACCGATGGCTCTTGGCTAGGGGGCAATCATCTCTGAATAAGTTGTCTCGCCAGGAGTCGGACACCTTCAAAAAGCAGCTACCACTGACCTCACTGAAGGAAAAGACTGCTCAGCAGTGCCAACAATCAAGCACAGTCAGACGCTCTGAAAATGGCGTAAATAAGTAGGGAAACCAGCTTTTCATCAGCAGTGAAGGACTCGATGGAGGATGTCTCTCAGACCTCTGTGATAGAGGTAGGAAGAGAGTCCCAGGGCAGCACTCAGTTGCCCATCTCTTAAACCATTCTTTCTTTGCAAACTTCTCTCATTCACCACACACCTTTCAGGGTCTGTAGCTATCAAATTTCATGCATCCCCATGCAAATCCACCTGAAGTAGTGACTGGAGGAAGAACTCCCTTGGAATAAGCACCATGTGAATGTGTAACTAGATCCTCTATCATGACTATTCAATCAGAATTACAGTGAGCTAAGATAGCATTGCCAAAACTAATTCCAACTTTGGTTAATTTCTAGCACCTGATTTTACTATCTTATTCAATGTATTTTTATTCAGTATATTTTTAAAGCCCTAGGAAAAAAATGTAGAACAAATACTTTCATAGGAAAGTGGCCTGACCACAGTGTGGAATGGTTGGATCCACACTACAGACCTCTATCATTTGTACTATTGGAGGGAGTAAGCACAGCAGTAAGATGCTCTCTTCCATATAAGCCATTATTTTGACAGTGGGTCAACTACAAATGACAGCTGACAAATAAGAAGAGATGGTAGGCCATGCTCAGAAATCTTTGGCTCTTCACAACAAAGAGCAGTGTACTTGAGTTGCACACAACTTTTGACCCATTTCCTCAGCCTTGATGCCTTCTGCTCTTACACCCTTTTTTTCCTTACAAGAGTTGTTCTTCATTCACTCTTAAGCTTCCAAGCACTGGCCCTCATCACTATTGTGCTATTCCACTGTCTCCAGTTCCTGTTTTCATCCCAGTCTTGAGTCCATCAGGTTTCCAAATCCCAGTTCCCATATCCCTCTTGGGACTTCTTGATTAAATTCCCTATTTTTCTGCCCAAGTGGCCATCCCCCAGTTGATCTCAGTTCCCTGGCTTCTCCCCAGTCTCAGGTCTTTCTCCTGGACTTCTCTTCTCAAGGCCCTTGTCTCTGTGTTCTTACACAGATGAACTCTAGCCCCTGTATACTCAGTCCCCATCAGGACCATTCTTTCCCCAATTTGTACTTCACAGACCATCTTATGTATCCGCTGCATAAAAGTCAGGCTTTCTCTGGCAAAACCATAAGGTTATCTTAAAGAGGTTCTTTGATCTCAGTTGAAATAGCCAGGGTCTGCACTACTAGGTACAGCAGGTTATTTCCACATTTAGGTATACTTGTCAAGAGCAAAGTAAAAGGGCAGTGCCTCACCTCCAAGTTTCAAATGCCTATCTCATAGTACAGGCAAAACAGCAATAAAACTATGGAAAACAGTCACAAGTAGCAGAACGTATTTCACCTGACAATTTAAATCCTCCCCCTTCTTACATTCAACAAAATGTGCCCAAAGCAGAGATTTGACATGGCCAATTTATGTGGTGTGGTAGAGTCATGCTTTAAAGGAGAGCAAGCTCCCACGAGCAGAGATATTGTCCATCTCTGCCTCTTTCCATCCTGTACCCTCCAGCATGATCAATTCTGCTCCATGCCCTCCAGCATGGACAAGGAATGAAACTGGCACATTAGCCAAGGTTAGGTGTAGACCTCCCATACAGTTACACAGCTCAGGAGTTGTCATGTAGGTCTGGTTCCATCAACGACACTCAAGTGAACTGCAGTGATGGGCCTCAAAGTGCAGCCAAGCAATACAGCTTTCAGAGGCATGGCTATCAGAGAGTGATGGATAAACGTAGTACAGCAGCCATGGAAAAAAAAGCCACTTCTTACAGTTTTCCTTTTCCTGGTCCTAGAGCACAGATCTGTCCTGTCCCTCCCACCAGACTGCTCGGTCCCCAGCCCCATCTTTCCCAGCAGAGGGTTTCTGAACAGCTGGTGGTGCAGGGTGAGTCGGGCATGGTCCAGCCCACACCGTCTAGCTGCTTCACACCATACCTCTTGACAAACATGGCAGAGGAGAAGAGAGGATCTTCCCAAATACCAAAAATGGAAACTGAGCTGCACAGTGGTCTTCTACGTCCTGATTTTCAGGATCAAACCAACAGAGGTGATTAGAACTAAATCCTAGAGGATGTCTGTAAGTGAAAAAGGATGTTTCCTAGATGAATTTTACAGTTCAGATTTACAGCGCCACTTAAAGCAGGCTTTTATTATTTATTTCAAATTTTACTGTGTTTTGTAATCACTTTGTTTTACGTGTATTTTTGCAAAATGCAGTTATTTTACAGTTTTTAATGTACTGAAAAGCTGACTTAAAAGTTTACATGAATTAAATTATTTGGGTATAATTACACTTCTATTCTTTTTAAAAGAACTTTTAAACCACTTGACAAAAAAAAAAATCTTTTTGTTTTAGAAAACAAAGAGACGGAGCCAAAATACTCAGATACTGTGCTAGCATTCCACTTTTAAAAAATAAAAGCTAAGTATATTTTTCTAACAAAGCTTTCACAAATTAGTCCTACTTTAATTAAATCCCTCTTTGCTGGAAACTAACAAAATGCCATTAAGGGCATAAGACAGTTATTATCTTTCAGTCTTTTTGCTTTTTGTATAATATAATATTACCTAAGTTTCAGCGATTCTTGCTGCGTTAGCTACCTCTCCTTTAAAGAAAATACTTTGTAACCATAGCAATACTTTCCCACCCTGGTATTATTTCCCGCTGGCTTGTTCTAGGCTTTTGCACATAGCAACCACAGCAATCCTTGGTCCAAACTGTCAACTTCTTGGCAACTCTTTGCAAAATTAGCGTATCTGTAAACTACCAAGTATGCAGCTTTACATTTTCAGAACAAGATTAATACATATGTTCTGAAGAAATTGAGTATTTAAAATCGTAACACTATTGTGTATGATATTCTAGTATCACAAATACTGGCTGTCGATATTCTAGATGCTATCTTCTAGTTTTATCATTTTCTGCAGAGCAATGCATCAGTCCCTCCTTAGATAAAAAGCAATAAGCAGCTTTGTAACATCTCACTATTATTCACTGAACTTGCAACAAAACATTAGGTTCACGCTTCAAACCTACCCCATTTTTAACGAAAGCCATGTAGAGGAATACCATCTACGCTCGACCAGTTGGACTTCAGGTTCACAAACGCAGCACAGATTCTGCAAGGCCTGAGACATGTGCTTCAGTTTTGACATCTAAACCCTCACGTAGCCCATAGAAGTCAAAGTACACACCGAAGGATTTGGTGACTATGCTACAGATGGCTGATCTTAGTCATGTGTATAACTTTTTAACACTACACACGTAAGCAGCCATACTAGCGTGACTTACATGTGTAGTTATTTGCAGAAGGACGTGCATCAGAAGTACAGCAAGTCCAAGTCAAATGGCCCCAGATTCCTTACATTATTTCACTACTCTTCACCATGTAATGCCATTAAGTTTCTCAAGTCTGATTTGATTATTGATGCTCTTCTTGATCACTATTTTACTGTAGAATCTATAACTGAAGAGAATTTTTTTTTTGCAAAAAAGTAAAAGCACATGACAGCACAAGGTCGTAAAAAAACACTTAAAACTAACCCAGGTTGATGTTCTTGAACACCTTTTTAATAGCATTTTAACTTGTTTCATTATAATCACAACAAAAGCACTAGCATATTTTGAGATTTAGCTGAATTTTGCTACTAATCGAATTAGTTTTCATAAGCTGAACAGTAAGGTACAGTCAGTAAATCATGGTGAAGCAGCACAAAGTACGTTTGGGGACAATGGTGATTTAATATGCCAGTGTATTACTGTGCACCCTCTCACCACACATTCTCATCCCAGTAGAGTCAATAGGGCTTTTGCCATTGACTTCTGTGTCAAAATTTTATCCCCACTCTTTACTTGTTCATATGAATCACCCAGCAATATTCCCTTAGTATGTTCTCTGTGGCGGTAGTTCCACAAGAGGAATCAGATACACAGGACAACTACAGTTACAAATCACCTACTGAGAGAGGCATTACCACTGAAGAAAAAACATTTTGTTTCAGTCACGATGATAGGAACAACCAGAGGAAGTTGGATATGTGTCATATATATGTGTGTATATATATACCCACACACACATCCCATATATTTTTTATATATATACACATACACACACACACATATTTTTTTATATATATACACACACACTCACATATCCCATATATTTATATATATTAAAAAAAATACACACACATGTATAAAACATATGGAATATATATCAAACAAATATTCTATGGCCTAATACATTTGCAAGAGCTGGCAAAAAATAAAAATAAAAAGGTTAGTCACTAAGCCAGTATCAGCTACCTAGGTTTTTTTGAGTCTGAAATGCTACAAAAGAAGACAATGGTGAAAAATAATTTTTATAGAACGATTATTCCAGGAAGGAGAGGGAAGACTACAGATTACCCTTCCATGCCCACTGTTTTAAATGTTGTTGGGCTAAAGCATATTCTAATTTATGGATGCACTATCTATCCATATACATGCAATTCCAATGATCAGCCAGTTGGGGCTGCACACTAGAGGAATATACCCCAGCCAGATGGGCCAATATAGGAATATAGGATCACATTCTTGATGGAAAAAAAAAAAAAAAATCTTTACATAATTGTTGTCTTGTTTGTTTTTAAAAAAAAAGAGTTAGGTCTTTATGCATACAGAAAATAAAATAAGAGCCTAGATTTGGAAAAGGAAAGGAAATAAAGTGATATAACTACTTTTATGATAACATCTACAAAAAAAGACAAAAGGCAGTTATGCGTTATTATTTTGGTACTTTGCCTAGCACAGACATATATTTATGAGTAATCTTCATAAAATTTACTTAGGCCTTTTTTTTAAAGAAAAAGGTGAATATTCAAAATTAGTGTTTCCTACAATTTAGCTAAGATCACTAAAAGATTAGCAGGAATACAGAAAAGAAATGGTAATTTTGTCCCCAGAGAGCCTCAAAATTAAGACTATTATAACTAGCAGAGTAGAAAAGAGCCCTATCACTGTACAGTAAAATACTACTTTGTACTTTATCAGCTGATATGCTCAATTTGTGGGAGGATTTCCAGACAGAATCCTTCAGCTGAGGATCACAAATTATGAGCGAAAAAGGAGATAACTTCATTTTCTTTTTCCATAAATGAAGGTGGTAATAGATTTATTAAATTCTAATTCAAATAATGTTTTTTTAACATGTTGATCAAATGCATCACAAAAACCAAACATTACTTGCTTTGTTTCATTTTATGAGGATACAGTGGGAAACACCATTCTATCCCATCAAGGATTTTCTGAATGTATTGACTTCATTGGTCTATTAACAACAAATGCAATCGCATTTTATTCTAAAATAATCAACTATACTCTTCCTTGCTATAAAAGCTATTTTATTTTGAATGTACATGTTTTGGTTAAGTTTTCTTATATCCTAAAGACACTATTTTCTAGAAGTCACCATCCTCATTTAGAAAAGTGTGGCATTTTGTTGATTCTTCATTTGATTTACAGAGAGACTTAAAGGGAATAGAACCACTGATATTAATTTTAGTTTTTTAAATTATAACTCAGTCCACAAGGCTAAGGAAAATACACTTTTTTAATATATTATTATTTCCTACACTCTTACAAAAGGATTTGCAAGATTTTTAAATAACAACATTTGGCCAAGGTACTCTTCCCTAAGCCACAAGAAATAACTTCGAAAACTTTTGCAGGAATTAAAAAAAAAAAAACAACAATACTTTTCGACTGGAAAGTCAGGTGAAAACAATGTATCTTTTAATTTTGTTTCTGCTTATGATACTTCAGGTTGACATGAGTTTAGCAAGACTTCAAAAATTTTGTTAATATTTTAGCTACATCTTGTGCCTCTTCTATAGATAGGTCCTTAATTACACTCTCTACTCCTTGCATGAAGTCTCCCTTTCTTGTTCTTCATTCATGTGTTTCAGAGACCTTTAATATGTAACTCCTCTTTTAAGAGGATAACTGCCCAGAGGTCTATCTTTCAGAAGTCGTGAAAGTCTTATTTCTAATATTTTTGCGCTCTTTAAGACTGGCAAAGAGTCTCTTATTTTTAATTGTAAACACCTCATTACAGTGACCTTTCAGACACAGTTTAAATGCTTCCCCATAAATTAAGAATGAGTATTGTTTTAATGCTAGTCTACTTAAAGGATGTTTCTTCCTTTACAGTTTTCTGAAGTCTCAGAACACTCTTTCAGAAAATCTGTAACTGGATCTTGTACAGGGATAGCAAATGATCCAATAACCACTGGGAAAAATAAAGACGTGCTAAAGGAATCAAAACGAGTGAGCTCTGTGACAGATAGCAGGTATTTGGGGAAATTAGAGAATATTTTTTGCTTATAAATCCATTACTTCCAAAAAAAAAAATCCTTTGTATCCTATTCGTACTGTAAATGTGTGAACCAAACCCACAAATAAACCAGCTTTGAAACTTGCAACCCCGAATCTCAGCTGAAGGAAAGTATAGCCCTGTTTGGGACATACAAATTAACCATTGTGGATTCAGTGTTCCTTTTCAAATGTATTATCACACAGTATCCAAGTTTATCAATCCTGGCCTCAATTCAAATATGCAGTTAGATGCCTTACTAAGTGCTTCGCTAAACTGAGCCTTTAATGCTATTTAAAACTAACTTAATATAGAAAAGAGCTATAGATTAACTGACACATCTATTGCCTTTTTGGTTTCAATCACTTCTATTTAAGCACATCGCTCTCTGTGGACTATAAAAGTTGAGGGAAAAAATACCAGTAAGTTGTGTTTGACCTGAAATTGCAAATTCAAACGCTAGACCATTCCAGACCTCAGGCTGTCTGATTCTTCCAGTCTCACATAATCTATTCAATAGTTAAGTCTCACTCCCTATTACTCCTTAATAGGGGTTGTGCCTTTTATTGAATTCCCCTCGACAAATCATCCAATACTGCCTTTGAATGACCATGTGGCCCCTGGAGTTGATTTGGAAATCCAGAAAACAAGACCTGCACCAGCATTTGAGCAGTTGGCCACAAAATGACAGCTTCACGCAGGAACTCTGTGGTACAGGCAGCAGTGCCAGAATTCAGCGTGCTCTCATACCATCTGATGTCTTAGCCGGGAGACCCTCCTCTGTCCTTGTCCAATGCCCTATGTCATTCACACTTTCCCGCTCTTGTGACAAGAAGAAATTTAGAGATGAGATGTTCCCAAAGTACAGCACACGCACCATTAGTGGGATGCTGGCTACTTCAAAATGATAAATGAAGGCTGCCCGCACAGCCCAGCACCTCCTTTGAAGCACATGAGAAGCTTGTATGAAGCCAGGAACTGCTGCCACACTGTTGGCTCACTGCAAGGGTACAAAAAAGGGAAACCCCCTACACCTCTAGGGATTTTCTAAGGGAAGGCACTAAACATATGTAAGCCCCAGAGGGTGTTGTTGCCATGAGTGCTGTTGCCCAGAAGAGGGGAGTTGCAGATCAAGGCACCTGGCCAGAACCTCTGGGAGGAGGAGGTTGCCTAGGGCAGCCGAACGTCTGCCACAGCTTTGTGCAAGCCAGCCATCTCAGGAACATCTGTGATCATCTCATCTACTACATATCCCCAATTCATCACATAAACACCATTGTTTCGTCACAGGCATGTTTCTTCTGGAAAAAAAACAATACTTACCATTTATTAGAAGATTTTGCACCAACGCATACATCCAAGGAAGTGGAATTAAAATAACACGTGCAACCCTGATTTCAGCATTTCCCAGTTCTCACAGCCTGGCTTTCCCCCCTTAACATGTCCTTTAAAGTACATTGTGTACATGCAAAGTTTCTTCAACTTTAGAGTGGAAAAAATAATCAAACCAGGCAGTCAAATTCCTTTTTTGTGGCAACCTATTGACAATTGCACACCTGAGAGACAGAGTAAGAGCATTAACACTCCGCTCTTTTGCTCGAGTCAGTCAAGAAACCAAAACCAGTGTGTGGGTGTCATCTTTTGCAGTGCCCCAGACTAGGAGAGAAAGAGGAACCCAGGAATCTTGTGTTCCAGGTGGTGTACTGGGAAGCAGCATCATCCAACAGCTAATGACCACCCCCTGGCTGTCCCTCACGTACTGCCATCTTGTCCTCATTACCAGTCTGTCTTAACGTTTCCCTTTCCTGTGTTCGCAGTAAGTCTTGCCCTATTTCTTGCCTGTTTTGCTGCTTCTACTTGACACACGAATCAGAACTGCAGCCAATCTTCATTCATCCATCTTCCTCTGCTGCATGGTGCTTAGGAGCCTACCAGGGGCACGGACAAGCACAAGAGGGTCTATTTTATCCATGCATCCCACCCTCCAATTGACATCAATGGGACATGCTGGTGCATTTAAGATTAGATGTGCTAATACACAGTAGTAGGCAAAATACACTCATGTACCCAGTCTTTCTTCAACCTCAAGTTTTCTAGCTTTAAATGGGCTCAGCTCCCTTTATTTTTACCCTATTTTCTGCCCCTCTCTGCCAAACAGAAGATACTGTCACAACCAAGTAACTCCATATTCCCCAGCATAGAGATTGGGGGTTTTTGAGGCAGAACAAAAGAAATAACCTCTTCCAAGTGGTGCACAGTGCAGTTCTGGAGTCAGGGCAATTAGGTCTACAGCTGACAAAAGAAAATGACTTCACATCCCAACAGAAGAGAGCACATGGAACAAAATGTAATGCAAGAATCACACAGCTGAAAACAAAACAAAGACATGCCATTTTTCATAACAATGCAGATGTTAAGATACTGAAAATATTTTTAGCATGTACTAGGGAACACAGAAAAGAAAAAACCTATTGGGAATAGCAGTCCAGACCTACATTGTTCCCCTATTTTTCATGACATATACAATAGTGTGATTCCCCCGCTTCGACGAATTTAAACACTTAGCTCTGAAACAAACTCTTCATTTTTCCAGAAAAATATTGACATGTTCACTATTTTTAAATATATAAGGACTGTCTACAGAATTTTACCTGAAGCAACCCATACAACTCTCTTCAGCTGGCCTATTTCAGAGGCCTGAATAGTCTGTAGATGGACCTCACCTCCGTCACAACGTCTGAGCTTTCACACTCCCACTCCATTTTTAGTTTCGAGTTCTAGAACGCTGCACACTTAAGTCTCAAAAACTCAAAGTAACACAACTCAAAGTGTGCATCTTTTATTTTGAAGTCGATTTAACACTGCAGGAGTTGATCATGTATGCTCGCTCCATTGTTTGCTATCATCCTTTCCCACTGCCTCTCCTCTAGAAATTAAGTTTATCTATCACTGGGCAATCTATGCATCCTTCAGTTGCGGAGAAAGGTAACTGCTCCTTTTCCTTTGCATGTGACCCAGCCTTCTGCACACACACCAATAAACTATACAGTAAAAGAGGAAGACCCACGACACCATGACAGTACTGCTGCAGTCCCACGCCATACCAGATTGTAAGACCTTGTGCCTCGCTTAGTGTCACTCTGGGCCATCTTGCCTGAACATGCGGTGCACAATGGACCCCTGCTGTGCATTTGTCTTTGTCCCTTCCCAGCTCCTAATGACAAGATCAGTTTCTTGCTTTGCAATTCTGCTGCCTTTCCCCAGAGGGGCAAAAAAAAGGCACAAATGCAGCATGTGCGGGATTTCTGAATTCCTGCAACCACCCAAAAAATGGTTTGCTAGGGTAAGCAACTTGATATTCCAAGGGACAGATAAGGGAGTCCCAGTATTCCCACTATGACTTGATTCTCCAGTTTCCAACACTTCCCCAAGAACTGGTGTTCATGGTCACCTAACAAACTGGACTGGCTGAGGAACAGAGACAGTGCCTCCAGCCTCTCAAAACTCTGCTCCACGCTCAAAGAGATGTGATGGCATGGCACTGCCAAACACCATGACGCTATGGCTTCTGCCCCAGCCCTGTGTAGATCTTGTGAGACCCCAACAGCATCACCCTTCATTCACACACTGGGGCTCTGTACATCTTAGCAGCACAAATTCACGTGAGCACAACACAGTCTGTACAAATCCTGGATGCTCCCTCGAAGCATCAGACTTCCTGAACACGTGTTACACAACACAGTCTGTATCCTCCTCTACCCTCTGGGATGGGAAGAAAACTGCCAGGAATGGTCGATTACTGCTTAGATCATTCACACCACTTATAAGCGGCCTCAGTTACCCCCAGCAACAACTCACACATAGATAAGGAAGGGACCCACACAAACTGAATTATGCTGGTGGTGACAACCCATACGGAGGCATAGTTTCCTGAGGAGCAATACATAGCGTGACAACAGAGGGGCTGCAGGGAAAACAGTGGCAGTAGCAGGCTGCTATCTCCAAACCCACGGTCTGCATTCTAGGGAAAGAGGATTACATGAACAGTCCTGGTCAAGCCACATGTAGACTTCAGCAGCTGAGCAGCCCTAGTCTAGTTTATATTGGATAGGAATACAGAATACGTTTTTGTATGAAAAAATTCTTTAGGCTGAAGCTCTACAGTCCTTTTTCTGGGAGCATAACTTGTTACGGGGAACCACCACACACCACAAATACTTAGTGGCTGCCAAAGTTGATCATTATTGCAACACGTAAGAGGCTGAAAAAAAGGGTTTTAAGCGGACAGAAAGTGCACATGTGGGGGAAGCTGAACAGCTCTGTGATGATCCTGACTTGTCAGTTGTCCAAAACAAATCAATAGTTCCAACTGTATTCATGCAAAAGCCAACATTTCATACCACATCGTAAGGGAAGAAATGCTGTTTGCATCTCCTCCCAAATTTGTCAGGCAGCTCTGCTAGGACTTCTAGGACATTGCACAGTTAAGAGTCTCCGGTACCTATTTACCCACCATTGCCATCATCCACGACACAGAGTCAGGGAGACATACTAGACTACTTATACGAGAGAAGGAGCTTTGGAAGGCCTGGTTTAGTCTGCCTGTGTTTAGTTACAAACTACCAGACATGGGTTTCAGAAAGATCTGCCAAAATCAACCAGGAGGTGAAGGACCTGCGGAAGAGATGAATGCCTGCTTTAATTTAAGATGACATTACATTTCCAAAGTCATTTCAATAAACCAGAACTTTAGAAGAGAGTTATTTGACTTGTAAGCAGCTCTGAGCAGGTTTTGAAAGGCTCCAGAAAGTGGTTCTATAAATACAGAGCATAACCTTGGTTTAGTACAAGGTGCCAGACACCATGGAGTTACTTCACAAGAATCCCAAAACATAGCTTACGTATCAGATATGAACAGAAGGCATGAAATGTCAAACAGGCATTTTAACTCTCCCCCTCCCACAGTCAGGAGACTGACGACTGCAAGCCATCAGGCAAAATGGGGCCTGAATGCCAAGCACTGCAGCTCTCATCCTTTCACGGTCTCCAGATAAACCTGCTTTTGCAGTCAACCAGCCAGGCTAGTACCCGTACCCTCTAACAAAGGCACCTCAGATGTGTGACTGCAGGTGGTCAAGATCACAGATGAAGGCGACAGTAGCCTGTGTGGGTGTCCTCTAGCTTAGGAAAAAAAAAAAATCTAAATTAACAGAAAGATGAAAACAAATTGCAGAGGGGCAAGCAGGGAACAGGGGGGTTC